>CAUYLG010020193.1:0-24301 GCA_963573385.1 Cacajao melanocephalus | reverse complement strand
CGTCAGTTCATCGCACTCATTCTCCGTCAGGCCTTGTTCTCTTGCTGATGAGGAGCTGCGATCCCTTGTAGGAGGAGAGGCATTCTGAGTTCGGGTGTTCTCAGCTTTTTTGCACTGGTTTCTTCCCATTTTCGTGGATTTATCCACCTGTCGTCTTTGTAATTGCCGACTTACAGATTGGGTCTGAGTGGACGTCTGGCTTGTTTTGATGAAGTTTTTTCTGTTTCTTAGTTTTCCTTCGGCAGATGTCCTTTCCCTGCAGAGCTAGGCTTTCCTGGGTTCAGCTGTGCTTACTGTGAAACTCTCAGTCCTCAGCGCTTCCAATTGCTGTTCTTGTGGGGATGGGACCAGCCGAGGTGGACTCAAAGGGCACCCAGTCGTGTATACTCCAAACTGAGAAGGGCCGTGCCGTGCTGGGGTGCCGGCAAAACAGCTGCGCCGGCCAAAAGAGTCACGCTGGTGACCTGAATGGCTCCTCCGTTGGGTAGCTCCCAGTTTGTGGGCAACAGAAATTCATCTGAAATTGCGGGGTCCAAACGCTCTCTGCACTTTCATTGGGAGCTACAATCCTAAACTGTTGTTAATCGCCATCTTGGATCTCTCTCCACCTGATGATGAAGTTTTTTCTGTTTCTTAGTTTTCCTTTGGCAGATGCCCCTTCCCCACAGAGCTGGACCTTCCCGGTTTGACTGTGATTGCTGTGAAACTCTCAGTCCTCAGCATTTCCAATTGCTGTTCTCCTTGTGGGGATGGGACCAGCCGAGCCTGACTCAAAGGGCACCCTGTCCTGTATACTCCGCACCGAGAAGCACCGTGCTGGGTTGCCGGCAAAAGAGCCGCGCCGGCCAAAAAAGTCACGCTGGCAACCCGTGTGGCTCCTCCGCTGGGAATCTCCCAGTCTGTGGGCAACAAAAATTCGTCTGAAAGTGCGGTGTCCACTCGCTCTCTGCGCTTTCACTGGGAGCTACAATCCTGAACTGTTGTTAATTGGCCATCTTGGATCTCTCCTCTAATGATTGTTTCTTTTGCTGTATAGAAGTTCTGGAGCTTAATTAGATCCCATTTGTCGATTTTGGCTTTTGTTGTCAATGCTTTTGGTGTTTAGTCATGAAGTCCTTTCCTATGCCTGTGTCCTGAATGGTTTTGCCTGGGTTTCCTTCTAGGGTTTTTATGGTGTTAGGTCTTACGTTTAAATCCTTAATCCATCTGGAGTTAATTTTAGTGTAAGGTGTCAGGAAGGGGTCCAGTTTCTGCTCTCTGCACACTGCTAGCCAGTTTTCCCAACATCACTTATTGAACAGGGAATCATTTCCCCATTGCTTGTCTTTGTCAGGTTTGTCAAAGATCAGATGGTTGTAGCTGTGTGAAATTGCCTCCAAGGCCTCTGTTCTGTTCCATTGGTCTATATCTCTGTTTTGGTACCAGTAACATGCTGTTTGATTACTGTAGCCTTGTAGTATACTTTGAAATCAGGTAGCATGATGCCTCCAGCTTTGTTCTTTTTGCTTAGGATTGTCTTGGCTATGTGGGCTCTCTTTTGGTTCCATATGAAGTTTAAGATGTTTTTTTCCTGTTCTGTGAAGAAGGTCATTGGTAGCTTGATGGGGATAGTGTTTAATCTATAAATTACTTTGTTCAGTATGGCCATTTTCAAGATATTTATTCTTCTTAACCATGAGCATGGAATGTTTCTCCATCTGTTTGTGTCCTCTCTTATTTCCTTGACCAGTGGTTTGTAGTTCTTGAAGAGGTCCTTCACATCCCTTGTTAGTTTTATTCCTAGGTATTTTATTATCTTTGTAGCAATTGGAATGGGAGTTCACTCATGATTTCGCTGTTAGTCTGTTATTCGTTTATAGAAATGCTTGTGATTTCTGCACATTGATTTTGTATCCTGAGACTTTTCCGAAGTTGCTTATCAGTTTAAGGAGATTTTGGGCTGAGATGATAGGGTCTTCTAAATATACAATCATGTCATCTGCAAATAGAGACAATTTGACTCCCTCCTTTCCTAACTGAATATACCCTTTATTATTTTTTTCTTCTGGAAGGTGATTAGCTCATGAGGGCTTTGCTTTCACAAATGGTATTCATGTGTCTGTAAAAAAAAAATGAGATATTATTTATAAAAATGATCCAGTCTAAAGTGTCCTGCCAAAGTAGCTTGAATAAACTAGATGTAATGAAGAAACTATTATTGTTTCCCCACACCTTACAAAGAAAGATAGTGAATACCAATAAATTAGACAGAAGTAGTCACAGAAAATACCCTCAATTAATGTTAACCATTATGATGATGATAACGATGATTTTGATGATAATAGTGATGATGATGAGCAGGATGACAGTTACTATCATTGCTGTGACTATCACTCTTACAATCACAACCCAGGGTTTGTGGAAGCCATTTATATATAATGACACAAGTCTAGCATATGCAATAGCTAAATGAAACATTTGTATGAGAGGTTTTATGTTTACATCCTCTGAGTACCCAGAAGGCTGAAAGAAGTACAAAGGCAGCCATGAGGAAAGCTGATATGGGACCCTAAATTTGTCTATGGATGTTCCATAAAGTCAATAATTCACTGACAGAGAATTCATGAGCTCACTTCAGGATTAACAGCAAATTTTATAAAAAAGTAAGAAAAGAGGACTTTAAATATTTCAAAGTACTAAATATCTCACATCCCCAAAGATACAGAGATAGGAGAGATGAATCTATTTGAATAAAAGATAAACTCAGAAGGTGATGCTGAGAGATGAATTTCATTATTACTAGGGTATGGTAACTTATTTGCCTTTTACTGAGGTATAAACATATTCAGACAGTCCACTCTTGCTGATATAAATTTGAATACAATCTTGTAATACCTTCCATGAATTATGCTGTGATTGTATCTTCATTAACAGGAGTGGAATTTGAGTTTGCTTAATGTCTAACACAAATACTAGACAAAGAGCAGAGAAGTCACTTAGAGGGCTTGCAGATTAAAGCTTCCCACCATCTCTTACTTTTTCTGAAATGGTCAGCCAGTGTCTCTCTACAGAGATCCTTTTTGGATAGGGGAGGAGAATAGGAAAAAGGAGACTGTGATACAGCCTACTCGTTGCAAAATTACAATTGTTGTTTCCTCACACCTTACAAACCTTTCCCTCAGTTTTACGTA
The DNA here is from genome assembly GCA_963573385.1 of Cacajao melanocephalus. Lineage (NCBI taxonomy): Eukaryota > Metazoa > Chordata > Mammalia > Primates > Pitheciidae > Cacajao > Cacajao melanocephalus. Next base: position 21,131 of record CAUYLG010020193.1, on the reverse strand, counting down.
GTCCATGCCACAAACCATACCAAGCAAACAACTGACGCATTTGTTGGGAGGCCTTCCATTTTACTTTGACAGTTCACGATAATGGAATTTAATTGTGAATAAAGCAGAATAATTTTAGCTTAATGTCATTAGGTTCATTCAAACTGGAAATCAGGGACACATTTAACAAAGGTTTTGAAACTTCTTTTGAAATCAGGAAGCTGCTATGCACAGATAAGAGGAGAGGTTTAAGAATTCTCTATCAGAAATTTCAAAGTTTTTTTCCATCTGCTTTTTCAAATTAACTGGTAATTATCCAGAAAGGCACATAATAGCACAGAAATGACAGAAGCCAACAAAGGTTTTCCTAAGATATGTAAATTGTCAGTGATCAGCAAGGTGCAACAGAAAGGCTTTCTACAGCACAATTATTTACGCTAGTTCAGTTTGCATTTAGGTAGCAGTGAAGGTCTGTTACACAGAAGTCTCTTATCATGGACTCTGCACATTAGCTTCCAACAGCACTAAGAAAACATGGCAAGAAGATTTCTTAAAAGACTGGTGATTGTTTCTTATATAGAAATTGTTTTCCAACAAAACAATATTTTGTTCACCAGCCTGTATATTAAACAATACAAATTTCCTTTATTTTTCTGTCACACTATAGTTATTAGATACTTTCCAGTTAGTATATACATATGAGTTTATTCACACTATGAATGTGGATTTTCTCAAGACTCTATATATAATCAAACTATGTAACCTATGAGTAATTCATGAAAGTTTCTGGGACAATTTTAGAGCATGTCCTTTCCTTATAGATCCTCTTCCTGCCTATAAAGTTTTCCCATAACCCATAAAAATGAACAACCTGCCGTATCTGGCTTGTCCAGAGTCCTTGTGTTAGCCACATTCTCTGGTCCCTTAACAATTTCAAAAACTTAGTAATTTTCCTGATGTATAAAAGAAATCTAATAAGCAATAACAATAATAGAAAACTTAAAATACTGATAATATTATTTACAACTATTATTTATGGAATGTTTACTAAAAGAAACAAATTAACTCATATATCTTTACAACAACCATATGAGATGCTTATTATTCCCTGAAGTTTACAGATGAGAAAAAATACTCAGAAAAGCTCATTAACATGTCCAAGAACAAACTTTGTAGATACTAAATTAAAATTTAGATCCCAGGTCTATTTTACCTCTAAAGTCTATTATCTTAATCACAAGATGACATTATTTCTACCATGCATATGTGTTGAAAAAAACTAAATGATGGCATTCCTTATTACATACCTCTCTCCAGAAGTCCCCTGTTGCTGTCTCACTTCTCCTTTTAGGTATTCCATTCATTTGCTTCCCATTCCCAGCTTTAACCGTGCCTTGTGGATCTGTATCACTCCTCAGCTCATGATTCTATGAACAGCCGTCCAGATAAAATCCTAGACTTCACAAGACACTTAAAGCCTCTCCCCTTGAATCCTGTTTCTGTAGGTTGTCATAGTCTTCCCTGGTCTTGTATGTAGAGTCTAAATATTGATGAAAATAAAATCTGATCATCAAGAGATTATTAAGCATTTCTTTGAATTTATATTTTCCACAAATAGAGTGTTCACCAAAGTGAACTTATTTGTTCTAGCCCTCTTGGGAGGCAATCAGTACTATACAACAGTCTATCTTTGGTTTGAAAATTACATCTCTGTTTTTTTTAAGATGCTCTTCCAAAGATAGGATACTTCCATGAAAATAAATTTTATTTTATTTTTTATTTATTCTTTCCTCAAATATCACTAGCTCTGGTGATACAGCAAATGTTTCTAAAGAGAGCAACCAAAGTATTAAGCCTCAAGATAAGGTTGAATATTAACATTAGCTACATTTAAAAGTACTTGCATAATGAGATAGTATTTCATGGTCTTCCTCTCTCCCAAACTCTTCCCACCATCAATAATATTGCCTAAAATTATACATTTGAACCTCCAAGCATGTTTGAATATAAGGAGACCATAATCATCAATTTTAGTTCCTTTAGAGTTTTACAAGGGAGGTAATTGAAGTCAATAGAGGCAAAGCAGCACAGCTCATCAGACGCTGAAGAGGCACAATGCACAGGGCATGTCAGTTATAATACTTGACTTACCTAAAATTCCCATCTACATGGAAATTTTCTAATCAAATTTCTTGCAAAGGGTGCAATTTCAGGCCAGTGTTTTGGTGTGATGTTTGTTTATACCAGAATGACCACAGGTGGAAACAGGAGTGTTTAAATAACCTAAAGAAGCATAAATTGTACAGTGACTCATGATGTAGTCTGACAAAAGGAGGTTTGCCAAATTAAGGTAATAGTAATTAATAAAGATAACTATATCAAATGTGCCAGATTCCAGAATTTCAGATGGAAAATATAAAAAGGATCATTGAGTAGAAAATATTAAGAGAGCAGACACATAGAGAAAAGCAAGAACTTCGTGGTGGAAGTAGATGTGTCATGAAAGAGAAATATCAGAAGGGAGAGTAAACAGAGGGGAAGGGGGAAAAGGTGGAATGGGAGGAGTAGGAGTGAGACTTTGAGGCCGGGAGGAGGAGATGGAGAGATGGAGAGAGAGAGAGAGAGCAAACAGTTATCCATAGACATCATATACATGCTGCTTTGGACCCTAAAGGTTTCCTCCTTCTAACATAATTCATATGGATTCTGTTAACAAATTTCCTTTTTTGTATATTGATCCCAGTGACCTTCTTGGAACCCGAAGAGTTTAAGAAATATGTATTTAAACAAAAGCCACTTTATTTCTGTAGATACAAAAAAGATGAAACATACTCTATTCTATAACTTTTATATACATTGACTTCTACTCGTCATGTTATCTCTGTTGTTTGCAGCCTTTGGTTATAATCAAAGTCTTCCTTAACACAAAACTTGTACTCTGAAAGTTTAAAAGGCAATCTATTAAAGCAAACCTTGTCTGGCCTCTCTTTGAAATAATTACTGTAACATAGAGAAAGCATATCAGAGGTAATATTTATTTATTTGTCTATCTATTTATTTATTTTAAATTAACAAATAATAATTTTATATATTCATGCTATATGATATGATGTTTTGACTTGTGTATGCATATAGAAAGATTTAATCAATATAATGAGCATGTATGTCACCTCACCAATTTATCATTTTCCATGGCCACAGTTAATCTTATATTTTATGTGTCAAAATTTCTGAAATAAATTTTAACATTCTCCCCACAAGAAAAATTGTTTTGAAAATTACCTTAACCAATGGACAGAATGAATCTAAGCTGGCAGTGTTTCTTTTTATTTTGTAGTGAATGTCAATATTGCCAAATCAAGTTGAAAATTATGATCTTTGCTAAGGCCTAAGATACAGAATTTCAAGAGCACATAAATTTGAAGAATAGTAAATATTTGAAGCGACTGAAGGATAGGATGTTGTTATAGAAGAAAGACTAGTCTCCAGTGTACCAACTACTGTGCAAGCAATGCCAACAGTGCCGTCTATAGTCTGGTGCCATCTATATTCTTTTAAGCATTTTCTAGGAAAATGACACTTAACATTTCTATGGGACTATTAAGTCAAGAACTTTCACCTGCATGTTTTAAATACAAAACAGAATTGAACAAAATAAGCATTTATTGTCAATACCTTAGGATCTCAGGAATAATCTAGATTAGCATGGCTGATAATTAAACCCTGTAAAACTTGTTTAACTAGAGCTTTAAATGAACTTTAATTGTGTAGATTAGTTGATTTTTAAAAGAAATTCTTTTCAGAAGATGGCAGGTGAAAGTTGAAATCAGATATTTAGAAAAAACTTCACTTTGCTACTATCCAGGGTATCTTTAAGTCTGTTAATACTCAGACTAACCTCCCAGAAACCTTAACATAAACTTATGTATGTAAAATAACAGCATAACCCTTTTTACTAATTTAAAAGACAGATTTTCAAATAATGCAATGTACCCATCACGGATTATAAATTATCTCAAACAAATGTCTTCATCAATTTACACTTTAAAATCTGTTAATGTCACTCAACCCAGGCCTTTGAATCTATTGACACATAGTCTGAATTCAGTCATAAATATAATTTTCATGGGTGTCCATTAGCTTCTACGATATAAATTTTTGTGTTCCCTCCAAAATTGACATGTTGAATTCCTAACCCCTAATGTGTTTTTTTTAGGAGGTGTACCCGTTGGGAGGTCATTAGGTCATAAGAGCAGAGCCCTCATGAATAGGATTAGTGTCCTTATAAAAGAGGCCTAAAAGAGAAACTTGTCACCCCTTCATCAGCTATGCATCAGAAAGTGGGCCCCCATCAGACACTAAATTTTCAAACAACTTGATGTTGGATTTTCCAGCCTCCAGAACTATGGAAAATACATTTGTGTTATTATAAGGTGCCCAGTTTATAATATTTTGTTATGAATAGATAAAAATACTTAACATGCTCATGAATTTGGCAAAGTTTACACTAGTTCTGTGCCTTACTCAGAATAGGTACTTAACAGATGTTTGGTTGAATACATTCTGCACCTTATTTTTTCCTTAAATGCTATGTCTCTTCTTCTTTCCCACGGGTTCAGAGACTATATTTCCCTGATTAAATCTCATGGAAAGGAAGCCTCATTAAAGAGGTTATGGACAGTGACAGAGGAAATTTACCCCAAACCTTCAAACTCTGGTAGGAGCATTTACTCAACTTAAATGCTTTGGTGAAAATAATGGGAATAGGGGTAGGATTTAGGATGAGCAACCATCCCAACCATCCCAGATTGCCTGGGATTGTCTCAGTTTCAGTACTGAAAGCACTATTTCCTGTAAAATGTCTTAATCCAGAGCAAACTAGGATGGTTGATCACCCTGGAGTTAGAGGAGCAGTGAGAAGCCCAGCAGCAGGCAAATTTGCAGTAGACAGAGGGAGTGGCTGTTTAATGAGTATAAAGTTTCAACTATACAATAAGAGTAGTACTAGAAATCTGCTGTACTACATTGTGCCTACTGTTAGCAATACTATATTGTGCAGTTAAAAATCATGTTGAAAGGGTAGATATTATTAATATATTAAGTGCTTTTAATACAAAACAAACAGAAGGGCATAAAGAAACATTTGGAGACAAAATATGTTTATTACTTTTATTGTGGTTATGGGTATAAGAATATGTCCAAACTTATCTAATTGTATACATATCCATTTTTCTTCAAGAAAGTTATTTAAAAAACAAAGTCTATTGCCCATCTTCACATAAAAAGAAAGAAACAAAACTGATGGACTCAGTTTTACTCTGGTTAAACAGAAGAAATTCTCATCTTCACTATTTTTAAAATGTTTTAAAGACATTTCAAGGCTACGATCAAGAACCACAATATATTCTGCGAATAAGTATTTTAGGTCTCTGAATGAATGAAAGTTACAGCCCCATACATTTATTTTTTTCTTGAACATTTATTTTTAAATTCCCTGGTACATGTGCAGGATGTACAAGTTTGTTATACAGGTAAATGTGTGCCATTGTGGTTTACTGTGCAAAATAATCCATCACCTAGGTATTAAGCCCAGCCTTCATTAGCTCTTCTTCCTTATGCTCTCCCTCTGCTTACCTCCCTGCAATAGGCCCCAATGTGTGTTGTTCCCCTCCATGTGTCCATGTATTCTCATTGTTCAGCTCCCACTTATAAGTCAGAACATTTGGTGTTTTTCTGTTCCTGAGTTAGTTTGCTGAGGATAATGGCTTCCAGATCCATCCATGTCCCTATAAAAGACATAAACTCGTTTCTTTCTATGGCTGCATAGTATTCTATGGTGTATATGTACCACATTTTCTTTATCAGGTCTATCATTGATGGACATTTGTGTTTATTCCACGTTATTGCTATTGAGAATAGTGCTACAGTGAACATATGTATGCATGTATCTTTATAATAAAATGAATTATATTTCTTTGGGTATATACACAGTAATGAGATTGCTGGGTCAAATGGTATTACTGCTTCTAGATTTTTGAGAAATCAACACACTGTCTTCCACATGGTTGAACTAATTTAAATTTACACCTCCAATAAGAGTGTAAAAGTGTTACTTTTTCTACACAACTTTGCCACCATCTGTTGTTTCTTGACTTTTTATTAATCACAATTCTGACTGGTATGAGATGATATCTCATTGTGGTTTGCATTTCTGTAATGGTCACTGATGTTGAGCTTTTTCTCATGTGTTTTTTGGCCACATGAAAGCCCCCTTTTGAGAAGTGACTGTTCGTGTCGTCTACACACTTTTTAATGTTTTTCTTTTTCTTGTAAATTTGTTTAAGGTTTTAGAGATTCTAGATATTAGACCTTTGTGAGATAGAGAGATTGCAAAAATTTTCTCCTATTCTGTATGTTGTCTATTCACTCTGATGATAGTTTCTTTGGCTATGCAATAGCTCCATAGTTTAATTAAATCCCATTTGTCAATTTTTGCTTCTGTTTCTATTGCTTTTGGTGTTTTTGTCATGAAATATTTACCTGTGCCTATGTTCTGAATGTTATTGCTTAATTTTTTAAGAGGTTTTTAAAATATAGTTTTGGGTTTTACATTCAAGTCTTTAATGCATCTTGAGTTAATTTTTGTATAAGGTATAAGGAAGGGATCCAGTTTCAATTTTCTGCATGTGGCTAGCCAGTTGTCCCAGCACCATTTGTTAAATAGAGAATTTTTTCCCCATTGCTTGCTTTTGTCAGATTTATCAAAGATCAGATGGTTGTTGGTGTGTGGTCTTATTTCTGAGTTCTGTATTTGTTCCACTGGTCTATGTATCTGTTTCTGTACCAGTACCATGCTGTTTTGGTTACTGTAGTCTTGTAGTATACTTTGAAGTCAGGTAGTGTGATGCCTCCACGTTTGTTCTTTTTGCTTAGGATTGTCTTGGCTACACAAGCTCCTTTTTTAGTTCCATATAAATTTTAAAATAGTTTTTTAAAATTCTGTGAAGAATGTAAATAAGTTAATGGAAAATAGCATTGAATCTATAAATTGCTTTGGGAAGTATGGCCATTTTCAGGATATTGATTCTTCTTATCCATGAGCATAGAGTAATCTTCTATTTGTGTGTGTCCTCTCTGATATCCTTGAGCAGTGGTTTGTAGTTCTCCATTAAGCGGTGCTTCACTTAGCTTGTTAATTGCATTCCTAGGTATTTTGTTCTCTTTGTAGCAATTGTGAATGAGAGTTCATTCATAATTTGGCTCTCTGATTGCCTGTTGCTGGTGTATACTAACACTAACAATTTTTGCACATTGATTTTTTTATCCTGAGACTTAGTTGAATTTGCTTATTAGCTTAGGAAGCTTTTGACAATAAGCAGAGACAATAAGAAATGTCACCTGCAAACAAGGATAATTTGACTTCTAGTCTTCCTGTTTGAATACCCTTTATTTTCTTCTCTTGTCCAATTGCCCTGGCCAGAACTGTCAATACTATATGGAATTGGAGTGATGAGAGAGGGCATACTTGTCTTCTGCCAGTTTTCAAGAGGAATGTGTCCAGCTTTTGCCCATTCAGTTTAATACTTGCTGTGGGTTTGTCATATGCACTTCTAATTTTCTTTAGGGATATTCTTTCAATATCTAGTTTACTGAGAATTTTTAACATGAAGTGATGTTGTATTTTATTAAAGGACTTTTCTGCATCTATTGAGATAATCATTTTTTTGTCTTTAGTTCCATTTATGTGATGAGTTAAATTTATTCATTTGCATACGTTGAACCCGCCTTGCATCCCAGGAATGAGGCCAAGTTGATCATAGTGGATAAGCTTTTGGATGTGCTGCTAGATTTGGTTAGCCTGTATTTTATTGAGGATTTTTGCATCAATGTTCATCAGGTGTGTTGGCCTGAAGTTTTCTTTTTTTTGTTGCATTTCTTCCAGGTTTTGGTAATAGGATGATGCTGGCCTCATAAAATGAATTAGGAAGGAGTCCGCCCTTTTTAATTGTTTGGAATTGTTTCAGTAGAAATGATAACAGCTCTTTTTGTATCTCAGGCAGAATTCAGCTGTAAATCCATCTGGTCATGGGCTTTTTTTGTTTGATAGGCACTTTATTACTGACTCAATTTCAGAACTAATTACTGCTCTATTCAGAGATTCAATTTCTTCCTGGTTCAGTCTTGGGAGGGTGTATATGTCCAGCAATTTATCGGTTTATTCTAGATTTCCTAGTTTATGTGCATTGAGGTGTTTATAGTATTCTCTAATGCTTGTCTGTATTTCTGTGGAGTCAGTGGTGATATCTTCCTTATCATTTTTGACTGTGTCAATTTGATTCTTCTCTCTTTCCTTCTTTATTTGTCTAGCTACTCGTCTATTTATTTTATTAATTTTTTGAAAAGAAACCAGCTCTGTGTTGATTTTTTGAAGGTTTTTCTTACATCTCTTTCTCCAATTCAGCTCCAATTTTGTTATTTCCTCTCTTTTGCTAGCTTTGGGGCTGGTTTGTTCTTGGTTCTCTAGTTATTTTAGCTGTGATGTTAGGCTGCTGATTTGAGATTTTTCTAGCTTTTTGATGTGGGCATTCAATGCTATAAAATTTTCTCTTAATGCTGCTTTAGCTACATCCCAGAGATTCTGGAATATTGTCTCTTTTTTCTCATTAATTTCAAATAACTTCTTTATTTCTGCCTTAATTATATTATACACCAAGGAGTCATTCCGAAGCAGGTTGCTCAACTTTCATGTAGTTGTTTGGTTTTGAGTGAGTTTCTTAATCTTGAATTCTAACTTGTTTGTGCTGTGGTCTGATAGACTATTATGATTTCAATTATTTTGCATTTGCTGATGGGTGTTTTACTTCTGATTATGCAATCTATTTTAGAGTAAGTGCCACGTGGTGATGAGAAGAATGTATATTCTGTTGTTTTTGGGTGGAGAGTTCTGCAGATATCTATCAGATACACTTGATCAAGAGCTGAGTTCAGGGCTTGAATATCTTTGTTAATTTTCTGTCTCGATGATCTGTCTAATATTGTCAGTGGGGTGTTAAAGTCTCCTACTATTATTATGTGGGAGCCTAAGACTCTTTGTAGGTCTCTAAGAAATTGCTTTATGAATCTGAGTGCTCCTGTATTGGGGGCATATATATTTAGGATAGTTAGCTCTTCTTGCTGAATTGAACCCTTTGCCATATGTAATGTCCTTCTTTGTCTCTTTTGATCTTTGTTGGTTAACGTCTGTTTTGTCAAAAACTAGGTCTGCAACCCAGTTTTTTTCTGTTTTCCATTTGCTTGGTCAATTTTTCCCCATCTCTTGATTTTAGCCTAAGTGCGTCTTTGCATGTGAGATGGGTCTTCTGAAGACATAATACTAACGGATCTTGACTATATTTCCAGCTTGCCATTTTGTGTTTTATAACTGGGGCATTTAGCCCATTTACATTTAAAGTTAGTATTGTTATGTGTGAATTTGATCCTGCCATTCTGATGCTAGCTGGTTATTTTGTAGACTTGTTTATGTAGTTGCTTCATAGTGTTACTGGTTCGTGTACTTCAGTTTGTTTTTGCAGTGGCTGGTAATGGTTTTTCCTTTCCACATTTAGTGCTTATTTTGGGAGCCTTTGCAAAGCAGGCCTGGTAGTCACGAATTCCTATGTATTTACATGTCTGAAAAAGATCTTATTTCTCCTTCACTTATAAAGCTTAGTTTGGCAGGATATGAAATTCTGGGTTTAAGGTTTTTTTTCTTTGAGAATATTGAATATTGGTCCCCAATCTCTTTTGGCTTGCAGAATTTCCACTGAGAGATCCACTGTTAGTCTGATGGGCTTCCCAATGTAAGTAAAATGGACTTTCTCTCTGGCTGCCCTTAATATTTTTTTCTTTCATTTTGACCATAGAGAATGTGATGATTTTTGTGTGCGTGTGTGGGGGCGGGGGTTGTTCTTCTTGTGGAGTATTTTACTGGGTTTCTCTAGGTTTTCTGAAATTGAATGTTGGCCTGTCTTGCTAGGTTGGGGAATTTCTCCTGGATAATATTCTGAATTATGTTTTACAACTTGGTTTCACGCTCCCCATCCCTTTCAAGTACCCCAATCAGTTGCAGGCTCAGTCTTTTTACATAATCCCATATTTCTCAGAGGTTTCTTCATTATTTTTTATGTTTTTTTCCTATTCTTGTCTGCCTGACTTATTTCAGAAAGAGTCTTCAAGCTCTGAGATTCTTTCCTCTACTTGGTCTATTCTGCTATTGATACTTGTAATTGTGCTGCAAAATTCTCATATTGTGTTTTTCAGCTCTATCAGTTCAGTTATTCTCCTCTCTAAACTGGATATTCTGGTTATCAGCTCCTGTATTGTTTTATCATGATTCTTAGCTTCTTTGCATTGAGTTAAGACATGCTACTTTAGCTCAGCAAAGTTTGTTATTACCCATTTTCTGAAGTCTACATCTGTCAATATAGCCATCTTAGCTTCAGCCAAGTTCTGTGCCCTTATTGGAGAGGTGTTGTGGTCATTTGCAAACATTTGGAAAAGAAGAGACACTCTGGATATTTTAGTTTTCAGCATTTTTGCATTAATTCTTTCTCATTTTTGTGGGCTTATCTACTCTTGATCTTTGTGGTTGCTCAGCATTAAATGGAGTTTCTGTGAGATCTTTTTTGTTTATATTGTTGTTGCTTTCTCTTTGTTTTTCTTTTTACAGTTAGACCACTCTTATGTGGAGCTGCTGTGATTTTCTGGGGGTCCATTCCAGACTTTCATTGCTTCAGTCCCTCCCACACCTGGAGATATCACCAGTGAAGGCTGTAAAACAGCAAAGATGGCAGCCTCCTCTTTTCTCTGGGAGCTCTGTCCCAGAGGAACACCGACCTGATGCCAGCACTAATGCTCCTGTAGGTAGTGTTTGGAGACCCCTGTTGGGAGTTCTTACCCTCTCTGAAGGAATGGGATGAGGGACTGGATGAAAGAAGCAGTCTGTCTGTCCCTTGGCAAAGTGTGTACACGTCCTCATCCAGACTGCCTAGACTCTCTAGAGCCAGCAGACTGGAAAGACTAAGTCATCTAAACCAGAGACTGCAGCTGCCCTTGTCCTTGAAGACTCCATCTTAGGGAGAGATCAGAGTTCTAGTATAGACTTCTTGGACACCCTGGAGCCAGCAGGCTAGAATGGCCGATTCAAACCTCAGAGATGGTGGCTTCTCTTACCCCTAAGAACTCAATTGGTCTTAAGCAGTCTCCAGCTGTTGCCACTGGCCAACTGAAATTCTAAGCTAGTGAATCTTAACTTGTGAGGTGCCGTGGGAGTGAGTCCTGCATAAAAACACACTGCTTGGCTCCCTGGCTTGGACTTCCTTACTAGTAGAATGCATAGATGTATTCCACACCTTGCCAGAATTTCCTGGCCCAGAGTATGCAAAACTCCTGGGTCTCTGTGTGTGCCTGAGTAGCCACTTTCCCAAGACCCTACATAGTTTTGTGCTTCAAACCCAAGGCCCCGGTGGCATGGGCTCATGAGGGGATCTCCTGATCTGCAGGTTACATAGATCCATGGGAAATACATGGTTCCCAGGCTGGACTGCACAATCACTCACCACTTCCCTTGGCTGGGGATTGGGGCTCTTGTGGTTCCATGCCGTTCCAGGGTTGGCCATTGCCTCACCTTGCTTTTCTTCACTCTCCGTGGGTTGAGCCATCATCAACCTAATCAGTCCCAATGTGAGAACCTGGATACCTAAGTTGAAAGTTCAGAATTCACTTGCCATTTTCATTTATCTACCCATACATTTTATGAAACAAATTTCACTTCACCCTTCCTTTCTCTTATTGGGCTCCAGTCACATTAGTCATTTTTCAGTTTCTTATACATAGCAATGTGCTTCTTTTTCCATGTTGTTCTTATAGCTAGAGTGTCATCTTTTTTATGATCCAGTACAGTGTCTATTATATGGTAATCACCTATTACACATGAATTGAATAACTTTTTTTTGTAGACGACATTAGTAATAGACCAGAATGAAAAGCCCTTACACTTGTATCACAAAAACAATAAGTGACTATAAATCAAGTAAAGTAGTTCTCAGAAACTCCAAAAAAACAAGGAAGCAGCAGAAACACTGTGAAGTACAAGAATAGAGGATGGTCATGTAGAAAAGAATAGAAAAATTTTTATCAACATTATCCCATACCCCACTCCAGAGCAGACTGTAACTAAGATTGATCCCTTCAAAGGTATTTTCCACTTTTGGGAGGGGGAGGGAAGCAGGAGAGGACACCAGCAGTCCTGTTCACCATCACAGTTGCCACCAGGGACTCCTGAAGTTTTGTCAGCTATGCCCAACTGACAACTTCCCATAATCCATGCTGCAGTGTTCCCCAACAGAGAAGGAGCTACCACTGTGTCTCCTGCTCAGGGCTGGAGCTGTCACAGGGCTGATCCATGGCCCCAGAAGCCTGAGTTACCACTGTGTTCTGCCTGAAGGAATCAAACTGCCATAGCGTCTCACAATCTACAAGACTAAAGTTGCACTGCCCTGTCCTGCACCCCACCCTGGGAACCTGAATATTGGCTGTCACCCAATAATACCAAGGATGTATTGTCACTTTTCTTCACCCAACTTCCAGACTTCTGAGTCATGATTTTAATCCACCATTACCAGGATGAAACATATAGTTGCATCAGGTGGGATTTATACCTGGTATGCAAGAAAGCTTCAACATGCAAAACAATAAGTGTGATACAGTGCATTAACAGAATGCAAGATACAAATATCTGATAATATCAATAGAAGGTGAATAAGCATTTGACAAAATTTAACACACTTTCATGATAAAAAACATTCAAAATACTAGGAATAAAAAAAAAAAAAAACTTCACCATACCAAAAGCCATATATGAAAAACCCACAGTGAATATAATACCCAATGAAGAAAAACTATAAGTTTTTATTTAAGATAAGGGACAAGACAAGGATGCTCACTTCTGTCACTTCTATTGAACATAGAACTAGAAGTCTTAGCAAGAACAATCAGGCAAAAAATAAACTGATGACATATTTATTGGAAATAAATAAGATTATCTCTGCTTTCAGCTTATATGACCTTTCATATGGAATATCCTAAAGACTCCATTGAAAATCAGTTAGAGTTAGTAAATGAACTCAGTAAAATAACAAGATACAAAATCAACGTATAGAATCAGTTGCATCTTTATGCACTAAAAACAGATGGACTATTCAAAGAAGAATGTTAAACAAACAATCTTATTAACAGTAGCAGCAAAAGGAAAAGAAGGTCACAGCCAAAATCTTCATCTCTACATAGAGTAGCAACACCTTTTCAACAGAGGACAGACTGCAGAATTGCCTGCCATGGACTGAAGAACCAAATAGAACTTCTGGAAATTTAAAAAAAAATTACTGCAGTAATTGCAAACCTACAGGTAAAAGCCTTAACGATAGATTAGACCAAAGATAAGAAAGAATTTAAGAGCTCAAAAACTGGTATTTTTAATTACCTGAGAGACATAAAAATAAAGAAAAAATTATTTTTTAAATAAAAAACAACTTTAAAACATATGGAACTATGTAAAGTGACCAAACCTACAACTTTTGGACATTCCTGCTAGAGAAGAAAAAAAAATAAAAGCAAGAAGCAAGCAACCTGGAAAGTATATTTGAAGGTATAATTCAGAAAACTTTCTTTATCTTGCTAGAGGTGGACATCAAAATACAAGAAATTCAGATAAATCCTTCAAGATGCTATAAAATATGACTGTCCCCAAAGCATGGAGTCCTCACACTATCCCACATCAATGTGAAATAAAAATATCTTTTATGCAGTGAGAAAAAAGACAAAATTACCTATTAATAAAATCCCATCAGACAGTCAGTTGATTTTTAGCAGGAACCTTATAAACCTGAAGAGATTAGGGGCTCATTTTTAGCTTTAAAAAATTTCACTAAGAATTTCACATCTGGTCAAACTAAGCTTTATATATGAAAGATAAATAAAGTCTTTCACACACAAGAAAACAATAATGAAATTTATCATCACCAGACTGGATCTACAATAAATGTTTAAAGGATTTCTAAACATGGAAATAAAAGAACGATACTTTCTATAATAAAAGCACATGTAAGTAGAAAGCTCAAATACCTTATAATGCAACTACAAAATGGAATCTAGAAAACAATTAGATAACAACACAATAACAGAAATAAAATACCACATATAAATATTAATCTTAAATATAAACAATCTAAATACTTCACTTAAAGGACATAGAGCAGCAAATTATATAACAAAGCAAGACCAAACATTCTGCTGCCTTCAAAAGACCCACTTCACATGTAATGACAGACATAGGCTCAAAACAAAGGGAAGCAGATCTGTCATGCAAACGGGAAATAAAAAAATAGAAGGGTACACCATTTCTGTATCAGACAAAGTAGACATTAAACCAACAATAATAAGAAGGGATGAAGAAGGGCATTAGTAATAATAAATGGTTCAGTGCAACAACAAGATATACTTATCCTATATATGTATGTATCCAATATTGGAGCACCCAGCTTTATAAAACAATTACTAGTAGGCATAAAAAAAGAGACAGCCATATAATAATAGTAATAGACTTCAACACACCACTGACAGCTTTAGACAGATCATCATGGCAGAAAATGAACAAGGAAATTTTGGACTTAAATAAAATATTTGACCAAATGGATCTGATATTAATCTAAAGAACATTCCACCCAACAACCACTGAATATACATTCTTCCTACCTGCACACAGAGCAGTTTGACAAAATTCTTGGTCATTAGGTAATAATAAATACATTTCAAAAATCAAAATCATGCAGAGAAGCTTATTGTACCAGAGTAGAATAAAAACAGAAATCAATACCAAGAGGACTTATGAAAATTACAGAAATACATGGAAACTAAATAGCTTACACCTGAATAAATTTTGGGTAAACAAAATTAACACAGAAATCCAAAAATTATTTGAATCAAATGAAAACAGAAATATGACATATGAAAACCTCTGGGATATAACAAAAGCAGTGTTAAGATAAATGTTTATAGCACCAAACAACAACTACATCAAAAGGGAAATATAACAAATTAATAACCTAAGATCACAATGAAGGAACCAGAAAAAAATGAGAACAAGATAAATCAAAAGCTAGCTGAATAGAAGAAATAGTTAAGATCAAAGCAGAAGAAATAAAATTATAACCAAATAACTATAAAAAATCAACAATCTCACTCATAAATGGGAGAGCTGAACAATGTGAACACATAGACACAAGGAGGAGAACAACACACACTGGGGCCTGTCGTGTGGTGTGGGTGGAGATAGAGCAACAGAAAAGACAGCTAATGTACGCTGGGGCTTAATACTTAGGTGGTGGGTTGATAGGTGCAGCAAACCATCATGGCACATATTTACTTATGTAAACTGCACACCTTGCACATGTACCCCAGAACTTAAAATAAAGATAAAAATAGAAAATCAATGAAATGAAAAGTCTGTTGTTTGAAAAGATACAAAAGATTGATAGATTACTAGCTAAATTAACAAAGAGAAAAAGGTCAAAACAAGCAAAATTAGAAATGACAAAGTTGACACTACAACTGAAAACAAAGCAATACAAAAGCTCCTCAGAGACTTCAAGCATGCCTAGTGTTCAATTATTGGAACAATAAACATGCAGCTGTTACCTATATCTTATTTCTCAAGGTCACACCAAGGTCTGATTGCAAATTTTTTTAAAAAACAAATTGCAGCCTCAGACATAAAAGGGTTAATACTATTATACCTTTATGCACACAAACAAGAAAATTGAGAGAAAGTGGATAAATTTCTGGAAACAGACAATCTTCCAAGTTTGAAGTAGGAATAAATTGAAACCGTTAAGAGACCAAAAATAAGTTAATAAGTTGAATCAGTAATTTAAAAAAATCCTACCAAAAGAATCTATTTCTGCACCAGATAGATGGTGAGTCAGATTCTACTAGATGTACAAAAAAGAACTGGTACCAATTTTACTGAATCTTCTAAAAATTAGGAGGAGGGTTTCTTCCCTATCTCATTCATTGAAGCTAGTGTAATCATGTATCCAAACTCTGGCAAGGACATAACAACAATAACAACAACAAAAAAAGAGAATTACAAGCTAATATCCATGATAAACATAGATGAAAAAAGTCCTCAACAAAATTCTAGCAAACCACATTCATCACATTCTAGCGGGCTTTACTCCTAGAATGCAAGGATGGTTCAACATAGGGAAATCAATAAGTTTCTGTTGTCACATAAACAAAATTAAAAACAAAAACCATGTTATCATCTCAATAGAAGCAGAAAAATTATTTGATAAAATTCAAACTCGTTTTATGACAAAACCCTCAAAAAAACACTAGGCATTGAAGGAACATACCTAAAAATTATAGCATCCATTTATAAGAAACACAAAACAAACATCATACTGAATGGGCAATAGATGGATGCATTTCCTCTAAGAACTGTAAAAACACAATGTTGTCCACGGTCAGTTACCACTCCTATTCAACATGGTACTGAAAGTGGTAGCCAGAGTAATCAGGAAAGAGACAGAAATAAAAGGAATCTAAATATTAAAAGGGGAAGTCACATTATCTCTATTCATTTTTTATACTATTCTAGATGCAGAATATCCAAAATATTCCTGAGAAAGACTGCCAGATCTGATAAATTAGTTCAATAAAGTTTCAAAATACAAAATCAATGTAAAAATATCAGTACATTTATATATCTCAATAACATTCAAGCTGAGATGCAAATCAAGAATGCAATTCCATTTACTGTATCTGGGAAAAAAAAAAAAAAAAAGGTACCTAGGAGTACATCTCAACAAGAAGGTGAAATATCTCTACAAGGAGAACTAAAAAACACTGTTGAAAGAAATCACAGATGACAAAAAACTGAGAAAAATATTCCAGCTCAGAGACTGGAAAAATCAATATCATTAAAATGGCCATACTACCAAAAGCAATCTACAGATTCAATGCTATTCTAGTCAAACTATGAACATCATTTTCAACAGAATTAGAAAATATATAATAAAATGTATATGGTGCTAAAAAGAGCCTGACTAGTGAAAACAATTCTAATCAAAGAACCAAGCTGGAGGAATCATATTACTCAACTTCAACCTGTATTATTAGGATACCGTAACCAAAACAGCATGGTCCTGGTACAAAATCAGACTCATAAAGAAACAGAAAAAAAAATAGAATCCAGAAATAAAACTGCATAGCTACTGTCTTTTGACCTGTGATAAAGTATACAAAAATTGGCTACAGGTAGAGGACTCTCTATTCAATAAATTCTTGTGGGATAACAGGCTAGCCATATGTGGATGATTGAAACCAGACCCTTATCTTTCACCATATAAAAAAATTAACTCAAGATGAATCAAACACTTAGATATGAGAACTCTAACTATAAAAATACTATTAAAAGAAAACTGGGAAACACTATTTTGGTCATCAACCTTAGGAAAGAATTTATGACTAATTTCTCAAAAGTAATTGCAAGAAAAACAAAAATTGACAAGTGACACCTAGTTAAACTAAAGAGCTTCTGTTCTGCACAGCAAAATAAACTATCAACAGAAAAAAAATCAACAGAATAGGAGAATGTATTCACAAGCTATGCATCTAACAAAACACGAATATCCAGAATCTATAAGAAACTTAAACAATTCTATAAGCAAAAACCAAATAATTCCATTAACAAGTGGTAAAAGGAAATGAATAAACACTTCTCAACGCAAGACATACAAGTGGCCAATATACATCTGAAAACATGCTCCAGATCCCTAATCATTAAAGAAATTAGAATGAAAACCGTAATGAAATACCACCTCATACCAATTAGGATGGCTATAACTAAAAAGTGAAAACAAACAAACAAACAACAACAACAAAAAAGGATGATAGAAAGGCTGCAAAGAAAATGGAATGTTTGTATATTGTTGATAAGAATACAAATTTAAAAACATAACCTAGTAATCCCATTACTGAGTATTTGCCCAAAGGAAAATAAATCCTTCTACCTAAAAAACACAGGTAGTCATATGTTTATCAGAGAACTATTCAAAATAGCAAAGGTAAATAGTCAACATAAGTGCTAATCAATGGTGGATTTTTATTCATAGGATTGAAGGAAGAAAATGTAGTATATATATGTACACCATGGAATACTATGTAGTCATAATAAGAACAAAATTATGTCTTTTGTAACAACATAGATGCAACTGGAGGACATTATCACAGGAAAATTAACAAAGGAACATAAAACCAAACACTGCATATTCTTACTGATGAGCAGGAGCTAAACATTGCATACACATTGACACAAAGATGTGAACAATAAACTGGGGACTCCAAAGTAGGGTGGGACAAAAGCTGGAAAACTATGTGCA
The DNA here is from genome assembly GCA_963573385.1 of Cacajao melanocephalus. NCBI lineage: Eukaryota > Metazoa > Chordata > Mammalia > Primates > Pitheciidae > Cacajao > Cacajao melanocephalus. The sequence continues at coordinate 2,673 of CAUYLG010020193.1, read as the reverse complement.
CCACCTGTGTGACAGAATCAATTGTACCACAAACATCAGCACCATGCAATATACCTGTGTAACAAATCTGCATGTGTACTTTCTGAATCTAAAATAACAGTTGAAATTATTTAAAAAGTCAAGTTGAACCTCAAAAGCCAAAGTAATCTTAGGCAAATAGCCAAAGTAATCTTAGACAAAAAGAATGAAGCCAGAGGCATCACATTGCCTAACTTCATACTATACGACAAGTGTATGGTAATCATAAAAGCATGGTACTGGTACAAAAATAGACATGTAGACCAGTGAAACATAATAGAAAATCCAGAAATAACACCACACAGCTACAACCTATTGATCTTCGATAAAGTTGGCAAAAATTAACAATGAGTAAAAGACACCGTAGTCACTAAAAGGTGCTTGGAAAACTGCCTATGCATGTACATAAGAATGAAATCCAATGCCTACTTCTCACAATACACAAATATTAACTCAAGATGAATTAAATACTTAAATATAATACCTCCTTTTCATCACCACCAGGACTGCTTTGCAAGAGCTCCTGAAGGAAGCACTAAACATAGAAAGAAACAACCAGTATCAGCTACTCCAAAAATATACCAACTGGTAAAGAGCATCGATACAATGAAGAAACTGTGTCAACTAACAGGCAAAACAGCCAGCTAGCATCAATATGGCACGATCAAATTCACACATAACAATATTAACCCTAAATGCAAATGGGCTAAATGCCCCAATCAAAAGACACAGACTTTCAGATTGCATAAAATGCCAAAACTCATTAGTGTGCTGTATCCAGGAAGCCCATCTCACATGCAAGGATACACATAGGCTCAAAATAAAGGGATGGAGAAAAATTTACCAGGCAATCAGAGAGCAAAAAAAAGCAGGAGTTGCAATCCTAGTCTCTGATAAAATAGACGTTAAATCAACAATAATCAAAAGAGACAAAGAAGGGTATGACAAGATGGTAAAAGGATCAATGCAACAGGAAGAGCTAATGATCCTAAATACATATGCACCCAATACAAGAGCACCCAGATACATAAAGCAAGTTCTTAATGACTTACAGAGACTTAGACTCCCACACAATAATAGTAGGAGACTTCCACTGTCAATATGAGACAGATCAACGACACAGAAAATTAACAAAGATATCCAGGACTTCAACTCAGACCTGGAACAAGTAAACATAATAGACATTTACAGAACTCTCCAACCCAAATCCAGAATATACATTCTTCTCAGCATCACATCACACCTACTCTAAAACTGACCACATAATTGGAAGTAAATCACTCCTCAGCAAATGTAAAGGAACAGAAATCATAACAAACAGTCTCTCAGATCACAGTGCAATCAAGTTAGAACTCAGAATTCAGAAACTAACTCAGAACTGCACAGCTTCATGGAAACTTAACAACTGGCTCTTGAATGTTGACTGGATAAACAATGAAATGAAGGCAGAAATAAAGATATTCTTCGAAACCAACGAGAATGAAACACAACATACCAGAATCTCTGGGACACATTAAAAGCAGTGTCTAGGGGAAAATATATAGCAACAAATGCCCACATGAGAAGCAAGGAAAGATCAAAAATCGGCACCCTATCATCAAAATTGAAAGAGCTAGAGGAGCAAGATCAAAAAACTCAAAACCTAGCAGAAGACAAAAGAAAACTAAGATCAGAGCAGAACTGAAGGAGATAGAGACACAAAAATCCCTTCAAAAAATCAATAAATTCAGGAGCTGGTTTTTCAAAAAGATGAACAAAATAGACGACTAGCCATAGAATAATCACATAGATGCAATAAAAAATGATACAGGGGATAGAGATTATTACAAACAACTCTATGCACATAAACTAGTAAACCTGGAAGAAATGGATAAATTCCTGGACACTTGCATCTTCCCAACCCTAAACCAGGAAGAAGTCAAAATCCTGAATAGACCAACAAGAAGGGCTGAAGTTGAGGCAGCAATTAATAGCCTACTAACCATAAAAAGCCCAGGTCCAGATGGGTTCACAGCCAAATTCTACCAGACATAGAAACAGGAGCTGGTACCATTCCTTCTGAAACTATTCCAAACAAACCAAAAAGAGGGAATCCTTCCTAAATCATTTTATGAGACCAACATCATCCTGATACCAAAATCTGGCAGAGTCTCAACAAGAAAAGAAAACTTCAGACCAATATCCATGATGAACATAGATGCAAAAATCTTCAATAAAATACTGGTAAACCAATTGCAACAGCACAACAAAAAGGTTATCCACTATGATCAAGTAGGCTTAATCCCGGGGATGCAAGGCTGGTTCAACATATGCAAGTCTATATACATAATTCACCACATAAACAGAACCAAAGACAAAAACCACATGATCATCTCAATAGATGCAGAGAAGGCCTTTGACAAAATTCAACACCTTTTATGCTAAAAACCCTCAATAAACTAGGTATTGATCAACCGTATCTGAAAATAATAAAAGCTATTTAGGACAAACCCACAACCAATATCATACTGAATGGGCAAAAACTGGAAGCATGCCCTTTAAAATCTGACACTAGGGAGAGAGATCCAAGATGGCCGATTAACAACAGCTCAGGGTTGTAGCTCCCAGTGAAAGCGCAGAGAGCGAGTGGACGCCGCACTTTCAGACGAATTCTTG
>CAUYLG010020191.1:155000-186197 GCA_963573385.1 Cacajao melanocephalus | reverse complement strand
TCCAAAATTTTACCATGTAGCCTCCTTTACTTAAGAAAACAATGTGAAGGATTGGTGTACAAAAAAGCCAATAATTTCGGAAAATTTGTCAACCTCCATTTTAAGTATGAATCTGGCGATTAGTTTAAGACAGTTTTTAATTATCTTACATATGGAACCTTCTGTTCCTACTTATCTAGGAGTTTGTTTTATTAAAAAATCGGCATGGTATCAGGATGATATTGGTCTCATAAAATGATTTGGAAAGGATTCCCTCTTTTTGGATTGTTCAGAATAGTTTCAGAAGGAGTGGTACAAGCTCCTCTTTGTATGTCTGGTAGAATTCAGCTGTGAACGCATCTGGACCTGGGCTTTTTTTGGTTGGTAGCCTCTTAATTCTGCCTCAAATTGAGCCCTTGTTATTGGTCTATTCAGGGATTCAACTTCTTCCTGGTTTAGGCTTGGGAGGGTGCAAGTGTCCAGGAATTTACCCATTTCTTCCAGATTTACTGGTTTATGTGCATAGAGTTGTTTGTAGTAATCTCTGATGGTAGTTTGTATTTCTGTGGAATCTGTGGTAATATCCCTTTTATCATTTTTTATTGCATCTATTTGATTCTTCTCTCTTTTCTTTTTTACGAGTCTGGCTAATGATCTATTTTATTGATCTTTTCAAAAAACCAGCTCCTGGATTTATTGATTTTTTTGAAGGGGTTTTTGTCTTTCTATCTCCTTCAGTTCTGCACTGATCTTAGTTATTTCTTGTTTTCTGCAAGGTTTTGAGTTTTTTTGATCTTTCTCCTCTAGCTCTTTCAATTTTGACGATAGGGTGTTGAGTTTAGATCCTTCCTCATCTCTCATGTTGGGGGAAGTTGAAGGGAACAGCTGACATTGGGGAGGGATAACATGTGGAGAAATGCCAGATATAGGTGATGGGGGGATGGAGGCAGCAAACCACATTGCTATGTATGTACCTATGCAACAATCCTACATGATCTGCACATGTACCCCAGAACCTAAAGTACAATTTAAAAACAATCAGTATGTATTAAATTTAATCATAAAATGGCATAAAAATCTATTGATATTACCATGTCTATTTATATCCAACCTATTGATAATGAGATATTTAATATTTTTGTAATATTGTACCATTCTTTAATTCTTAGGATAAATTCTACTTGTTAGAGTGAATAGGTCTTTCTATGAGCTATTGAAATGTGTTAAATATTTACCTAGAATTCTTACATCACACAAATATAATTGTCTTTAACATTTTTCTGTTTGTGGTATTATTAGCTGTTAGTATCATTACAAAGCTAATTCAAGCAAATGGTAGTGGCTGTACATTGTTCTGAATGTTTTGAAAGATTTAATATTATACTGAAATCTTAAAGAATGCCCTATAATTAACCTGGAGCTATCTTCATATGTAATTCTTTGAAAAAAATTTTAGTTTCTTACATGGTTATTTATCTGCTATTTCCTTTGTATATTAATTTTGCTATATGTTGACTCATTTTTAATATCTGTATTTCATACATCTTTTAAAAATTAATGAGCAAAAACTATTACATAGTTTTTCTTACATTTTAGAAAATATCTTTATATAAAAAGTCAATACTTTTTCCAGCATTATTGAAGTATAATTGACAAATAAAAATTGTATATATTCAAGATGTACATGATAATTTGATATATACACATGTACTGTACATTGTGAAATGATTACCACAATCAGTTAACACATCCATCACCATATATAGTTATTATTGTGTGTGGGGGAGTGGTGGTAAGAATGCTTAAGATCTACTCTCTTAACAAATTTCAAGCATGCAATACAGTATCACTAGCTATAGCCATCATGCTGTGCATTAGATCACCATAACCCATTCATCTTATAACTGAATGTTTCCCTCCTTTGGGTATCATCTCCCCATCTCTGCCTCCCTGGCAACTACCATTTCACTCTTTGGTTCGATGACTTTGACTTTTTTATATTCCACATATAAGTGAGATCATGCACTATTTGTCTTTCTAGACTGAGAGCCTATTAAATTGCAAAGGTCATTTACAAAGGTCATTGAGCAGACTATATGTCCCAGACAGTTTCATTTATTTAAATCTCACAACAATCATTCAAGAGACACATTATTAAGCTTTTTACAGATTAGGAAAATGAGTTGGAGAGATTAAGCAACTAGCCAAATTCAGACAGCTGGTAAGCAATTGATGATAGATTCTTGTGTAATCTCTGAAGCCTTTGACTCCAAGCCCAGGTTCTAGTAACCACACTACGCTGTCTTCAGACCCCGTTTATCAAACTGAATGTGCTAGCCAGAGTGATGCTACCAGATAGTTACTAAGTACTGCAGTCAGTCTTAAACCAGAATTTCCCTGTGAACTTTTAGACTTGTAAATAGCACTCCATTTAACCTGGCGGTACATGAATGGAAAGTCCTACACTTTGGCACAAGGACATTTCCATTATTCTGCTGATTCAAAATGTTATGTGGATTTATATAGTGGGAGTAACTGAATTATATGTGTGTCAGAGACAGTCCAAAGAATATAATAAAATATGTACTTAGGAAAAAAAATTGTATCTCTACAGAGTTCAGTATTAAAAGTTATTTAAAATAATCGATGTTTACTTCACTTCATCTATTCTTCTAAACAAAACCTTTCAAGTGAAACAAATCTATCACTTTTATTGGGCCAAAATTCATCCAGTGACCATTTCCACTCACCAACAAAGTCTAACATAGATATGGAAAGATTATAGTTAACTTATTTCTATTTGGAATTTTATATGCTAACAAAAACAATTTCTCTTGCATGATATGATTTCCATTCTACTAAGTTTTTAAAGTCTTTCTGCTTTTGATTATCTAATTTTATTGAGCAAGTGCTTATTTGTTTCCCTGAGAAAGGAATTTTGCTTTTTCCATTTCAATAGTCATACACAATCTTCCACAGTTACTTATAGTATAACATCTGGGATTTCTAAATAAAACACCAGAAAACCTCTGAATCATAGTCGGAAGAACTAACTAAAATATCAAGTAGTGTACAAATGATATACTCCACAGAAGGGGAAAAAAAACTTCCTGCTTGATATAATTGCTCTTCAGAGATCACAAACAATGCTTACATTCTTGCATCTGTGTGGAACAGATCCTTTATGGCATTAAAGGCCTAATTGTTCCTTTGATGCTCATGTGTAATTCCTTTTAGAGAAACTAAAAATAAGCTACCGGCAGGCTTACTTACTCACATATTCCATTGTGTGGATAGACAGCAAATTGGGGCAGAGAGCTAAGCCTTGTCCCACTTACCACCATCAGATGGTTCTGATCAATGTCTAAAAACATATTAAAACCTTACTATTAGGGGATTAAAGGAAATAATAGATTCCTCCTGGTTCCCCAGAGCTTTTGCCTTTTCTGGGACAAAATGGGCAAGTTTTTTTAGATCTTTCCCTGAAGGTATGCCAATGAAATTACACACTCTCATCCCATAAGACATAGTCAAACTTGATACAGAAACAAGTTCATGAAGATCCACAGAATTCCTATATAGTTACATAAGAATTACATTTTTAATTCAAATAATACAAGAACTATTCTTTGTTCATGCAGTACATTTGCTTGCCTACAAAAATAACCAGAGTGCCCTGAGCCCATGTGTTTTGGCAGTCTACAATATTAAGTGATCAACCCCCCTGAGACCAGCTGTCCACACTGCTTGCCCCCATCCTTCCTCCAGGCCATTCACCTGGTCCTCAGGCCTTCCCAGCTCTTCTTTCTGTTCTGCTTCCTGGCTACCACACCCTGTCTCTCTTCCTGTTTCTAATGGGTAGATAATTTATTACTCTCCCCTTCTTGTTACACAGCCTCACTGTGTGAGCCCATAGCTTCCTTTGTAGGTGGTATTCCTGGTGTTGGACCTCTGACCTCTCTGGCTGCAGGAAAGTGGCATTGATGATGCCCCTAGAAACCTAAGCCACAGTCCAGCCTCCAGCCCTGACATGCAGGTCCAGCTTCAGTTTGGCCTCTCGCCCACTTAATATAGACAATTATCCAGTGACTGAGCAAAGCTATTCTTGGACTTAGAGTATTTGTATTGGGCTTTAAAACTTTCCACCTTTATATTGACACATGCAATAAGTTGCTCTTATATTAAGACAACATAAATTTATTTTTAACAAAATTATGTTGATGCTTGATCATTAAACCAAACTCACAAAAATGATAAAAAGAATTGTAATTATTTAGAATTTAATTGTTGGTTTCTGTTTTGAAACTGATCTTAAGCACTTGATAAAAGTGCTTTTACGTTTTCCATCATTTATTGATCCTTCTACAGACAGGTTTGTTTCTGTTTTTATTCAAGCTCTGACAATCATTAAACCAAGGGGTTTACTTCACACCTTCTTTTATTTTCCTTGTTTCTCTATTGTACAATAGCAAAAGCCTGAGCCAGTGGGTACAGCAGAGATATCTTGTTCCCAGCCCTTCCCTAAATGCTTCATATAAACAGGTACTGTTTGCCCTCACTTGCTTTCTCTCTCCTCCCCGTCCTTCCGTCCTTCGCTCCCTCCCTCTCTCGCTCTTTCTCTCTCTCTCTTTCTCTCTTTCTCTCTCTCTTTCTTTCTTTCTTTCTCTTTCTTTTTGTCATGGCACAGTCATGGCACACTGTAGTCTTGACCTGCCAGGCTCAGGCAATCCTCTTATCCTCCTGAGTAGCTGGAATTACAGGCTCCTGTCACCACACCTGGCTAATAATATTTTGTATTTTTAGTAGAGATGGGGTTTCACCATTTTGGCCAGGCTGGTCTTGAACCTCTGATCTAAGATAATCCACCAGCCTCAGACTCCCAAAGTGTTGGAATTACAGACATGAGCTACTGCACCTGGCCTGAAGTGTATTTTCTAAAATAATTGATAAGTTATCTATATAAATATCTTATTAAATATTTGAGTCAATGACAAATCAATAAATAATTTGTTTCTGATGCCTAAGAAAAATAAAGCTTTGCTAACAGTTACCATATCTGTAGATACATAGAATTTCAATGTAAGGGTTTCAATTTAAGAGTTATGGTAATGATTGAATTTTTAGATATATTCCTTGATGGAATGTTTCCACATATCTGATTTTTCTGATGAATTATTTAATCTATTTCAATGTGCTTTAAAATTGGGGAAAAAGTTATGATAATGTACGGCAGAACATGGTGGTGTTGGTGACTCAAATTTAGGTGTACCTATTACTTAGAAATTGAAAGATTTTGTTAACATTTACATTCTTTTGTATATAATTAAATACTACATTTGTATATAATTTTATATTTTTGCTAGCTTTCCACACAATTTATTTGATTTTCTTAACAAATTCATAAGGTAGATGGGGTATATAAATACACATATTTTAATACTATTTTGCAGATGAGGAAACTGGCATTAGACAGTCTATATGGCTTTGGATTATGATCTTACAAGTCATGCTCACTGGCACCATTCATTCGTGCATTCAAAAAATAGTCATCCCACTATGTTCCCATCACTATTCTAAACAATGGGAATATGGTGAGTAAGAAAAAATATGCTTCTAAATTGTTGTGTTTTAATCTATGTTTCATCTGATTATAGATACCAATGCTAAATAATTATTTGAGCCTTGGATATGTTATTAGTACAGTGACCATAGACCTTACTATCCAAACCAGGATACTTAATTATGAAATGAGGAGCTCTTAAAAAACATTCTGTTTCAAGAGGCATAAACTAGGGACTCTTCCAAACCAATCAGAACTAATGGTCACCCTATTAATAGAGGCAGTTCCTTAATAAGCAAATCACTAATCAATACCATCCTACTTATTTTTTAAAAGTTCCAGTCTATGGAATCATCCTGAATACCATAGACTGGATAAAGGAAATGTGGGACATAGACACTGTAAAATACTGCACAGCCATAAGAAAGAATGAGATCATGTCCTTTGCAGCAACATGATTGAAACTGGAGGCCATTATCCTAAGCAAGCTAATGCAGAAACAGAAAAATAAATGGTGCATGTTCTCACTTATAAGTGGGAGCTAAACAATAAGTACACATGGACACAAAGAGGGAATGATAGACACTGGGCCTACCTGAGGGAGGAGATTAGGAGGAGGGTGAGGATTGGAAAACCACCTATTGCTCCTCCTCCCAGAACCCCTACCTATGGAAGAGTCAAGTTATTCCTCTAGTGAGAAAGTCTTGTTTGCTCAGGAGGCAGGACACTATATCGAAGGGGGTTGGTGGCAAATTCTCAGATGGGAGGCTAGCCATCCCTGACATAATGGCTCCTAAGTTTGTAAACCAATTGCATGAAGGGAAACACATGGGATAAACAGCTTCGGAGGCTTTAATTAGGCACCACTTTTATGTGCGACATCTCACTGCTTTAACTCATGTGGTCTGTGAAAAACGCTTAACCTGTGCACAAAATAACCCGCAGTGCACAAAATAACCCACAGCAAGGGCCAGTTTGGCATCTGGGAGTTCAAGAAGCAGGAGAAACCCCATGTGAAAACTTGCTTGTAGACTTTACTGAAATGCCCTGGGTCGGGGAGGATCAGTATGTGCTAGTGTGTGTTTGCACCCACTCTGAGTGTGTAGAGGTTTTCCCTACTCAAACTGAAAAGGCCAGGGTGGTAACTAGGGCATTATTAAAGGACATTATTTCTAGATTTGGGCTGCCCTTAACTCTTGGGTCTAACAATGGGCCAGCATTTGTAGCCGAAGTTGTTCAGAGTCTTTCTCAGCTATTAAAAATTAACTGGAAATTACACACTGCCTATTGCCCCAAGAGCTCAGGGAAGGTGGAGTGAATGAATTGGACATTAAAATAGCTGTTAAAAAAATTCTGCCAAGAGTCCCATTTACAGTGGGATCAAGTACTGCCCATGGTCCTACTCTGGGTCAGGTGCAACCCAACCAGACAAGCTGGGTATTCACCATATGAATTTTTCTTCAGGAGACCTCCTCCCCTTATTGCTCAAATGAAAGGTGACCTCAAAAAAGTAGGAGCTAACTTTAGGTATGGCCATAAACCAGGTGCAAAGTTGGGTGAAAGAAAGAATACCTATCGGTCTAACAAATCCCATTCATTCATTTAAACAAGGAGACTCTGTGGGTTAAAACAAAAAAAATGAAACCCCACCTCACTTGGACCTATGTGGGATGGGCCCATTATTGTAATCCTGTTTACCCCTACTGCTGTTAAGATTGCTGAAGCTGTGCCCTGGATCCATCACAGCTGACTAAAGTCAGCAGCAGCCCAAAGACAAGTGGACTAGCCAACCAGATCCAGAGCACACTACCAGGCTAATTTTGAGGTGTATAGTCAACAAGGACAAGGACCAAGACCAACCCAGTTCTGTCTCAAATGTGATGAATCCTGAGGACTCGTCAACCCCTGCTCTAGTCACACAACCGGAGGCTGACTAGTCAACGCACAGCCGAAGCCTGAGGAGTCCTTGTCGGATAGGTAAATTTGGATGGAAATCTTAACACTTGGTGCTATTCTAGTAATATACACTGTTCTGCTGTTAGGCTGTTGTTGCTGTTCCTTGAAGGACATTCCTTGCCCATGCCTCGCATAAAATGTTGCTTCCTGTTTTAATCATGTTAGCCCTCATGGCAAACTTAGAAACGGGGGAAGCTTTGGACGAATGTCCTATGTGTACCCATACTGAGTGGGTAAGAAACATCGCAAAAGACATTACAAAACTGGCACATGTGCCCATGCAAGTTTGGCATAGATTTAACACTGAGCCTTTATTTGGAGGTTGGTTCTCATCCTTGGGAGGATATAAAACCCTCATCATAGGTATACTATAGGTAATAAGTACTTGCTTACTACTCCCTTGCTTGCTATCCTTGTTTCTCCAAATAATTAGGTTTGTTACCACTGTAGTTCATCAAAAAACTTCATCGCAAGTATATTAGATAAATTACTATGGACCAATCTCACAGAATGACCCAAATAGTAAAGTTAAGAATGAGAACCCCCGCTATTACTAGTAAGTAAGTGAGGTTCTCAAAGAGGGGGAATGAGGAAAGAAATCCCTCTTTCCTGTCTCTTGTCTCAAAGAAGAAGAAAGTAAAAGTTGAGACAGAGAAGGCATGAGGTCAGTGGCCTGGATTAACCGCCCCCCCACTTAAGATCTCAGGCGATCTTAAGGGTGGGGACAATATGGAGAAATGCCCTCTATTGCTCCCATTCAATCTTGCTCAAACACCCATGCTTACTTCATTGATTATGACCCCATCACATGTACTTTCTAAAACTGTAAACCCAAGACCCTTTCACATTTAATATCTAGAGTTGTAAGCCGTATAAAGGCAGAGATTTCATTTGTTAGATGATCTTGGCTGTTAGGCAAATATGCCACCTTTTTCCTGGCCAAAAAATCACCTGTTTCTTACCCCTTCCCCCCCAAAAAAGCAAAAACTACCTATCAGGTACTATTCTTATTACCTGGTTGATGAAACTATCTGTACACCAAACCCCCACAGTATGCAATTTACCAATATAACAAACCTGCACATGTACCCCTGAACCTAAAATAAAAGTTAACAATAAAAATAAATAAATAAATAAAAGTACCAGTCTAATAAGAATTTCAGAATATGACCGTCATTATTTTAAGGACTTCTGTGTACACTGCTTTCCTCTGTCAATTAAACAGGAAATAGCCAGACTGAATCAATAAGATTTTTTTGGCTGTAAGAAACAGAAAACCCAATTCAAACTTACTTATTCAGTTAATAGAATATAATATCCTAAAAGATTTTCAGGTAAAGCTGGCTCAGGTACAGGCTTTATCTAGTGGCCCAGCATTGACATGAAGGACCTGGTTTTGGTGTATCTCGTCATTCTACACGTTTTGATATAGGCTTCATCACAGGCAGTTATGCCTCAAGACCACCAGATGGCTTCCATAATCTCCCAGAACTACAAGATCCTGTAGTTCCATCAAGTAGGACAGTGTCATTGTCTTAGCAGAAAAAGTTGCTATAAATGTTCATCATTTATAATGGCTAAGTTTATTTGACTATTTTTGAACCATTCTCTGCATCTGAAGGATGGAATGTGCTGATTGGCTTAGCCTAATGTGATAGTTAATAGTGAATGTCAACTTGATTGGATTGAAGGTTGCAAAGTATTGATCCTGGGTGTGTCTGTGAGGGTTTTGCCAAAGGAGATTAATATTTGAGTCATTTAGATTTGCTACCGTATTTGGTAATGCAACTTATTCTGCATGTGTATATGTGTGTATACATATGTATGTAAGTGTATATATATGTTTTTGTGTGTGTGTATATATATATATATGTGTGTGTGTATATATATATATGACTATACAAAGAACAAGCCAGGTCCTAAAACATCTACAGCTCTTACTATTGTAACATCTACAAGAAAAAAGCTAACTTTTATTGTTATGAATATGTATTTGAAGCCCTCTAAAAGACAGTCACTAGCAAACAAGGCATTAGAGAAATATTGAAAAATTTGTGGGCACAACTAAGTCAAAGAGTCAATTCTCCTCAGGGAAATATAATAATTATCCAATTTTTAATAACCAAAATATGGTTCTAAACTTTCTCAGAGACCCTCTTCTCTGAGAGCCAAAAATAAACTGTCAACAGACCCCACAATACTGGGTGGAGTGCATAAACAGATGGAATGCCATGTACCCCAGACAGCTTGATCCATTTCCCTGGATCAGCAGCCCTCAAAATACCTTGTCATTAATCCAATCGCAAGGTTACCCAAACATGACAAAAATTCTGGAAACTCCAAACCCCAGACGACTTGGATAAGATAACTAGGTCAACCTCTGCATCCATTTCATGTTTTCTCCCTACCATCGTTAAGTCCGCAATAAAAGTCTGGGCCTCTTTATGATACAAGCCTAGAACCATTTCCAAGCTACCCAGAATGGCATTCCACATGGTAACTGGAGTAGGGTGAAAGAGATGACAGAGAAATTACTCATTCCTCAAAGAGACTTAAGATCTTCCACCCTGCAATTTGGGCTTTCCTCAAGTTCCTACAGAAAGAACTACATTCAGGAGCTTGGGTGGTCCTATACTGGCAGGGGCTAGAAGAGAAGTGAAGGAATGCATGAAACATGAGAGACAAGCCTACAGAGTTAAATGCAGCTAAGATACTAACTCATCAGTCAACATCCAGCCCTTCCTGTTGTGATGCATGCTGTTTTAAATTTAGTGATTTGTTCTTGAACAAAATGCCAGATAGTACTTTCTTTCATTCTTTAGTTTTCCATTCAGAATACTGTGTTCTAAATGATACTAGTTTCTACCATGAAAAGTAATTGATATGATTATGCAAATAGAAGATAAATCATTTAAATTTATTTTCTTCTACTCTTATCCTAACAGGGTTAACACCTACAGAATGAAACAGTGACAGGACAAGGACAGTCAGTACAAAAAGAAAGAAATAAAAGAATTCCATTAAATAGCCAGAGAAAGAAAAATCAAACTGATCATCACATAGTATTTTTACCTATTATATTGGCAAAAAAAAGAAAAATAATTGAAGATTTAAAAAACAGCCAATGTTGTTTAGGATGTAAGGAAACAGACTTTCATTAACTGCTGATAAACATGTAAATGTCAAAACATTTCTGGAAAAAAATTTGGAATTATCAGAGATATTTGACACGTGAATAAAGGAATTTCTGTGTCAAGGAGTATATTATATTTTGACCTATCATCCACCAAAAGGTTTGTGTTTATGCTGCAATCATAATATATGCAGAGTTGATTGGTCAGCCCCATGCTGTACTAGTTGTAAAATATTTTTACTGTCACTCCACATATATGCCAGCACTCATTTAAATATATCTCTTGCATGAGGTATATTAGTATAATTTTAAAATAAATAATTAGTAAGTGGTAAATGATATTTCTCTAATTTTTATATAATTGTTGGTAAGATTAAAAATATTCCCGTTTGATCAACAATGTAATTTTTTTTTCAAACATTGCCTATTTATATTGTTTGACTTCATTTTTCTATTGGAAAGTTTATCTCTCAGTAATTAGAGCTATTTATACATTAAGAATAGTAACCTTTTTATTTTATTTATTATTATTATACTTTAAGTTCTGGGGTACATGTGCAGATCTTGCAGGATTGTTACATAGGTATGTATACACATCCCATGGTGGTCTGCTGCCTCCATCCCCCCCATCACCTACATTAATATTTTTAATAGCTATCTTTCTCCCTTAGTCTTGAGACCAACCATAATTATTTCTTCATCGTTTTATACATATTTCAACATTTTCTCTGCAGCAGCATAACCATTTCTTCATTATGTTTGTTTTTGTATCAATACAGAATTTGAAATTTTCCTCTGTAGTCAAAAATCACTTTCTTCTCTCTTGAAGTCCTATTTACTTAGAACATTCTTCATGCCAAAAAAAAATAAATACTAACCTACCATTAATTTCAAATATTTATCTCTTTAATAAAAGTACACTTTATTTTGTGTGAAGTAAAGACTTTTTTCAGCAGAAAACAGCTTTACTTGTAATTTGTGATTTTCTATTTGTTATAAAACAAGCCCTAATTTATGTACTAGGGTTTGCTTCCTGGCTTTTTAGTCTTTTCCATTCTTCAGTTTACACTTTCACAAGTACTGCTAATTACAGTGATTCTAGCTTTTCTTATCCTTTAGTATCTAACATGTCATATCCCTGATGTTTATTTTTTCCAGCACCTTTCTTTATACTCTCACATTTTTATGCCTACTATACTTTATAAAGTACTAAAAATCATAATAAATTTTAAGTTGAGAAATAATGCATTTATCATGATTAGTCCTTTTGTCATGGTCTATGATATGCATCTCCCTTTACTCAAGTGCTTTAAAATGTTTTATTCAAAAAACTTTTGTAGTTTTCTTCATATTAGTCTTAGTTAGATGGTCATATTATTCTTTAGAGGGTTTCTTTTATTGCGTTTCATTTTTGTTTTATCTTATAGTGGTAATTTAGATTTTCTATAATGTTTTATTGATTCTTGCTTAATACATATTTGTTAAAACTTACATTTTATTTAGTCATTTTTCTGAACTTTAAAAAAGTGTTTGTTTCCCACAGAATACTTTAAAATGCTGAGTAGTCAATCACATGTAAAAATTATCAAACTTTACCTCTTTCTGATATTTAGGTCTCATGTCTCAGATTAATGCATTATTACATTTTCTAGAATTTGTAAAACAATAATAAGCAGTTACACTTCATAGTTAGCCTATTTGTCTTATTTGTGACTTTAATGAGAAGACCCTTAATGTTTTACCATTAAGCATAAAACTGGCTGATAATTGAAAAAGAATATTCTTTTGCAGGTTGAAAAAGTATTTTCTTATTCAACTTTTTCTAAGAATTTTGAATCATGAGTGAACACAGAATTTCATTGAATATATTTATTTTTGCTTTTTATTTTACAGTAATTTAGTCTCTCAATTTTTTAATTGTACTTTAGGTTCTGGGGTACATGTGCAGATCATGCAGGATTGTTGCATAGGTACACATATGGCAATGTGGTTTGCTTCCTCCATCACCCCCATCACCTACAGCTGGCCCTTCTCCCCATGTTATCCCTCCCAGACCTTCCCACCCCCTGGCTGTCCCTCCCTTGCTCCTCCACCAACAGACCCCAGTGTGTGACGCTCCCCTCCTTGTGTCCATGTGTTCTCATTGTTCAACACCTTCCTATAAGTGAGAACATGTGGTGCTTGATTTTCCGCTCTTGTGTCAGTTTGCTGAGAATGATGGTTTCCAGATTCATCCATGTCCCTACGAAGGTCATGAACTCATAATTTTTTATGGCTGCATAGTATTCCATGGTGTATATGTGCCACATTTTCCTTGTCCAGTCCATCATTGATGGGCATTTCGGTTGGTTGCTATTGTAAACAGTGAAGATATCCAACAAATTGTCTTCAAATTCTAGCCACAAACCCTGCTTTATTAAGTAGTTCTAAAGCAATAATGGTAATTACAGTTAACTGTGTGAATTATTTAACAATAGTTCAGAATCAATACTTGTTAAATGACTCAAGATTTCACCTATATGCTGTTAAGGGCCACTGTTCATCTAGTTCAGAGTTAACTGATTTAAACATAGTATAAAACATTGTAAATCCTTAGAGTCCAATGCTACTGCTAAGGAGGAGTTCCAACATGGAGATCAGTGAAAACTGTTTTGGGATAATGAGACAATAGTGCAAAGGTCCTGTGGCAGGAATGTTTGGTATGTGCAAGGAAGAGAAAAGGGCCAATGCAGTTCAAATGCAGGGCCAGGGGACAGGAGTAATGTTTAAAAATTTTTAAAATGTCAGAGAGACAAATGGCCCTGCCTGATCACGCAGGACTGTGTAAGGCAGGGTAAAGGGTTTAAATTTTATTACAAATGTAATGGGAGCCTTTGGGTTGTTTTAGGTAGAGAACGGATATGACTTGGTTTATGTTTCTAAAAGATCACTGGGGCTGCTGAGTAAGCTGTAGGAACATTAATACTAGAAGCAAAGAGAATATTTAGATGGCTACTCCATTTGTCCAGATAAAATGGCATGGCTTTGATGGATTATCCATGAAAATGAAGAGAGACAGATGATTAAGAATATACTTTGGAGGCAGAGACCAATGTGCTTGCTGAGGTGCACCAAATAGGAATACATAGGGTAGATGAAAAATTGAGCAATCAAGCATTACTGACAATGTTCTGGTTTGAGCTAAAGGATTTAGATACTAAATGGATTAAAAAGACAGGACAGGAAAGGGCACCATGTGAGCACAGAGAAACTCCTAAGTCCAGGTGTCAGAGGGAAAAGCAGTGAGATGGGCTTCTAGGAGAAGTAATGCCTGAGATGGCAACAGAAGCTAGACGAGTGGATTCCTAAAGAAAACAGTCTAAACAGATAGAGGGAATCACATTTATCAAGGCTCAGAATTAAAAGATAATGTCT
This sequence comes from Cacajao melanocephalus, assembly GCA_963573385.1. NCBI lineage: Eukaryota > Metazoa > Chordata > Mammalia > Primates > Pitheciidae > Cacajao > Cacajao melanocephalus. The sequence continues at coordinate 172,155 of CAUYLG010020191.1, read as the reverse complement.
AAACATTTATGAAACTGAAGTAATAATGATTATGGCCAACCTAATATAGGAAATGACTTCTAGGAAGCTGCGCCCTTGAGCAGTGTGTCATTTTAAAATATATAATACTGACTTTCCACTGAAACTACAGGTCTAGTGCTTTGTGGACATTCCTTTAATGTATTTCTGAACAGCTACAAACTGTTTTAAATAAACTAAAATGCCTGTGATTAATGTGTAACAATGTTTCATGACAATTTAGTATCTTTTCTGTATCTCAACTTTTCTGTCAAATACTTTATATCCTATAAATGAACATCTGGAAAGGGGGGGGGCTGTTATTTAGTGCTCTAATTTGTGCCTTTGAAATGTTCAGGGTTTCTTAAAGATTCATATATTGAAAGCTAGAAGTTATCTTTGTTTAATATCAGGAATTGCTTCTAAATTTCTTTAATTATCATGTGAATAACTTTCCTGAGACGAAAACAACTTAGAAAAAGCTTACATTTCCAACCCTATACAGACTCCATAGCCCGAAGTACAGGAAAGAATTTATTCATCCACATATTTAACACCACTGTGCAAAAGCACATTCAACCTCCTCATTTACAAGTTAATTGGTAGACATCATTCTAACTGAAGTGCTGCTAGTAATGGAAGCACCGCAATCCAAAGGAAGCTGGCAATGTTCAGGGAATACCTAGCTCCTTTCATTTATTCATTCCCTTGTTTGTTCATTCATTTACTTTGCTTGAAGAATATGCAACTGACATGTAATCCATCATATATCTGAGGAACCTTTGCAATTATTTCAGAATTTGTATTTAATTAGGAAGATGAGCTGAGACTAAAAGGATGTATTTAACGTAATGGTTAGGTTTGAAAACTCACTGGAAACCTTCCCAGGAATCTGTCACTGGGGGAAGGTCCTGGGACTCCTGTATTTTTTCCTGAGATTTGGTAGCCACTGCGTTCACTCGTGTTTCTCCTTCATTTGCTCTTTCTAAATCAGCTGGATCTTTTCTCCATGCTTTATTGTTTTTGTTTTAATAAAACATTTGAATTTATATTCTTGTTTACCACCACAAGTCTCATTCAACACCTTTCCACAGCACCTTTTAGAAGCAGCAGAAAGTATTACAAATCAGTATCATACCTATTCTTTCAGGCTATACCTGAAACCATTGGTAAAATTAATGATGGCAAACCAAGCTGCTGAGAAGACTTCCGGTGTTGAGTCATTACTAAAAATTCAGAAAAGGATTTTCTGGCATGTGACAGATCTCAGTGAAGCTTTTATTATTTAAGTGTGTTTTAAAATTAAATGATACTCAGAAAGAAGTACTTCATATAGCATAAACCACCTGTCTCTATGACTGAGGGACCACAAAAAGCATATATTTTCCTATAGAAAAGGGGAAAAAAAGGCTCTGACTCATAACAAGAGAATCCATTCTTTTCTACAGTAACAGGTGAGAGGAGGAAAGAAGAAATCAATGACAATCTGGTGAGTATCTTAGTATGGAAATAGTCAGAATAAAGTAAGAGTGCTTTGAAATATATATTTGCATACATGCATTAGAATATATTTGAATGTGTATATATATATTTAATTTTACAAAATATGAGACAATCTTATCACTATTTTTTGTAAGTTCCTTTCTCAGTTATCTTTTTGGGGGCGGGTTCTTGTCAGCTTTACTGAAGTTTAATTAATTTAAAATAAAATTTTAAGAACACAATTTGATGAATTTTGGCAAATGTATACAGTAGTGGGACTACCACCACAATCAGGATACAAAACATTATTAACACTTCAGCAAGTCCTTTCACGTCCCTTTGTAGTCAATTCTCAAGCACTGTCAATAATTGAACTGCTTTCCATAACCATAATTTTGCCTTTCTAAAATGTGATATGAATAAAATCATACAATATGCTTTTAGTATTTGTTTTTGTTTTGTAATTGAAAAACCACAGCAGTATACATTTATGGGATACAATGTGGTACATGGATACAACGTGGCATGATTAATCAAACGAATTAACATATTCATCTCCTTGCTTACCTATCATTTTTTGGTAAGATATTTCAAATTTATTCTCTCAGAAATTTTGAAATATATAACACATTATAGTTGATTTGCTCAGTAGCCACTCTTTTTCACTCATGTTTCTCCTTGGTTTGCCATAAATCCTCCTATCTACCTGAAACTTTGTAGCCTTTGATCAATAATTTCCCCTTCCTTCTCTCCCTGCCCTTCCTACCAAGCTTCTGATAACCATACTTCTACTCTCTACTTCAATTAATTCAAATGTATTAGATTCCATATATAAAAGATACCAGACAATATTTGTCATTCTGTGCCTGGCTTATTTCACATTATATAATGACTTCCAGGCTCATTCATGCTATCACAAATGACAGAATTTCCCCCACTTTTAAAGGCTGAATAGAATACCATTAAGGAGATACACCACATTTTCTTCATCCATTCATCTGTTAGTGGACACTTTGCTGTTTCTTGGCTACTGCAAATAATGCTACAATAAACATGAGACTGCAAATATCCCTTTAATGTTGACTGAAGTTCCCTTGGATATAAAGACTCAAAAGTGGGATTACTGGGTCCTATGCAGTTCTATTTTCACTTTTTTAAGGAACCTTCATGTCATTTTACATAACAGCTGTACTAATTACATTCCCACTCACAATATATGAGTTATTTTCCTTTTCTCTGTATCTTCTCCAGCACCAGTTATCTTTCCTCTTTTTGATAACAGCCATTCTAACTGGAGTGAGGTAACACCTCATTGTGGTTTTGATTTGCATTTCCCAAACAATTAGTGACGCTAACTGGAAATGTCTTCTTTTTGGAAATGTCTCTTCAGGTACTTTGTCAATTTTTAAATCAGGTTATTTGTTTTCTTGCTGAGTTCAGTGCTTATATATCTTGGCTATTAACCACCTTATCAAATGTATGGTTTGCAAATATTCTCTCCCCTTCGGTAGGTTGTCTCTCCACTGTGCTTTCTTGGCTGTGCAGAAGCTTTTGAGTTTGATTCAATCCCATCTGTCTGTTTTTGCTTTTGTTGGTTGTAAAAGGCCATATTCAAAAAATCATTGCTTCAACCAGTGTCAGTTCCCCTATGTTTTCTTCTAGGAATTTTACAGTTTCAGGTCTTATATATAAGCCTTTAATCCATTTTAAGTTGAGTTGATTTTTTGCCTATGGTGTAAGATAAGGATCTACTTTCATTATTTTGCATGTGAATATCCAGTTTTCCCAACACTATGCATTGAAGAAACTGTCCTTTGCCCAGTGTGTGTTCCAGGCACCTTTGTCAAAAATCAGTTGACCATAAATGTGTGGGTTTATCTGTGGGTTTTCTATCTTGTTCCAGTCATCAATGTGGAACTGTATGGCAATTTTATCGCAGTACTATGCTGTGCTGATTAGTTTCTTTATAAAATGTCTTATAATCAAGAAGTGTTATACTTCCAGCCTTGTTTTTGTTTGCTTGCTCAAGATTTGTTTTAGCTATTTAGAAGCATTTGTGGTTTATATAAATTTGAGGATTTTATTCTATTTCTGTAAAAAATGACACTGGAATTTTAACAAAAATTGTGTTAAACCTGTAGATTCCACTGGGTAGTATGGAAAATTTCACAATATCAAGTCTTCTAATCCATTAACACAGAATGTCTTTTCATTTATTTGTGTTTTCTTTTTCTTCACCAGCATTTTATAGTTGTCAGTATATAGGTCATTTACCTCTTTATTTAAATTTATACCTAAGCATTTTGTTGTAGTTCTTGTTGCTGTTGTAAATGGGATTGTTTACTTAATTTTCTACTTGGATAATTTGTCATAGGTATACGAAAACACTGCTGATTTTTATACGTTGATTTTGTATCCTGCAACTTATCAGTCCTAAAAGTTTTTTGGTGGAATCATTAGGGTTTTCTATACAGAAGATCATGTCATCAGCAAATGGAAATGATTTCATTTCTTCCATTCTTATAAGGATGCCTTTAATTTCTTTCTCTTGCCTAATTGCTCTGGCTAGGACTTCCTGTACTATGCTGAACAGAATTCTGACAGTGGGCATCCTTGTCTTGCCCCTGATCTCAGTGGAAAAACTTTCAACTTTTTACCACTGGGAATGGCGTTAGCTAAATGTTTGCGTATACGTCCTTTACTGTGTTGAGGTACATTCCCTCTACAGCTAATATGTTGAGAGTTTTTATTATCAAAGGGTATTGAATTTGGTCAAATGCTTTTAGTGCTTTTTCTGCATGTATTGTGATGATCATAGGGTTTTTGCTATTCATTTTGTGAATGTGGTGTATTACATTTACTGATTTGCTTATGTTGGACCATCCTTCCATCCTGGGATAAATCACAATGATCTTGGTGAATGATTCATTTTAAGTGTTCCTGAATTTGAATTTGGTTTGCTAATGGTTTGCTGAGGGTTTTTTCACCTGTGTTCGTTGTGGAGATTGACGTATAGTTTTTCTTGTTGCTGTTGTTTTGCAGTGTTCTTGTCTAACTTTTGCAGTGCTAGCTTTGTACAATTCGTTTGGAGGTATTCCTTCTTCTTTGATTTTCAGAAAGAGTTTAGAAGAATTGGTGTTAGTTCTTCATTAACTATTTGGTAGATTTCAGCAGAAGAGTCATACAATTCTGGGCTTTTCTTTGCTGGGAGAATTTTTATTACTGATTCAATCTCCTTACTTATTACTGGTCTGTTCAGGTTTTCTACTTCTTCATAATTCATCTTGGTAGGTTGTGTGTGTCTAGAAATTTATTCATTTCTTCTATGTTATCCAATTAGTTGGTGTACAATTGTTCAGTTTCTTATGATCCTTTGTATTTTGAGAGTATCAACTGTAATGTCTCCTTTCTCATTTCTGATATTTATTTCTTTGGGTCTTTTCTCTTTTTTTTTCATGGTTAGTCTAAATAATGTTTTGTTGGCTTTGTTTACCTTTTCTAAAAAGAATCTCTTAGTTTTGTTGATTTTTTTTCTTTTAATTTTTCTAGTCTCTACTCCATTTATTTTGGCTCTGATCTTTGTTCTTTCCTTCCTTCTGGTCATTTGCAGATTAGTTTGTTCTTCTTTTCATGGTTCCTTGAGGTGTAACATTAGATTATTTATTCACGCTATTTCTTCTTTCTTGATATAGGCATTTATTGCTATAAGTTTCCCTCTTCGGGCTACTTTTGCTGCATCCCATAAGTTTTTGTATGTTGTGTTTCCATTTTTTTGGCCTCAAGGCCTTTTTAAATTTCATTCTAATTTTTTCTGTGATCCAATAGCTGTTTAGGATCATATTGTTTAATTTCCACATATTCGTGTATTTTCCAAGTTTTCTCCTGTTATTAATTTCTGATTTTAGCCCACTGTGATCTGAAAAGACACTTGATATTATTTCAATACTCTTAAATTTGTTAAGGTTTGTTTTGTGGACCAACATCTGATCTATTCTGGAGATTATTTTATGTGCACTTGAGAAGAACGTGTATTCTGTTGCTGTGGATTGGAATGTGCTGTTAGGTCTATTTGGTCTATAGTGCAACTCAAGTCCAAAGTTTCTATAATGATTTCCTGTGTAGATAATCTATCCATTGTTCAAAGTGGGATGTTGTGGTGCCTTGTTATCTCAGCATTGCAGTCTATGTATTCCTTCAGATCATTTAATAATTGCTTTATATATTTAGGTGCTCTGATGTTGTATTCATATGCATATGCATTTACAATTATGTCTTTGTGAATTAATAACTTTATCATTATGTGATAGCCTCCTTTGTATCTTTTTATGGTTTTTGACTTTAAATCTATTTTGTCTGATATAAGTATAGCTCCCCTGGATCTCTTTGGGTTTCCATGTGTGTGAAATATCTTTTTTTACCCCTTCATTTTCTATGTACAGGCTTACTAGGACGGCAAATCTCTAGTAGGCAACATTGTTTTTTCTTTAATCCATTTGGCTACTCTATGTCTTTTTATATAAGGGAGTTAAATCCATTCTTTTTTCCCCATCCATTCAGCCAGTCTTTGTTATTTCATTGAAGAATTCAATCCACTTACATTCAAGGCAGTTACTGATAGTTAAGAATTGCTACTGCCATTTTGGAATTGATTTCTAATTGTTTTGTAGGTCCTTTGTTTCCTTCTTCCTCTCTACTGTCTTCCTTTGTGGTTTCCTGTGGTTACGTTTTGAATTATTTCTTTTTACATTTGGTACAACTACCATAGGTTTTTGCTTTGTAGTACCAAAGTTGCAGATACCAAGATGAAATTACTCTTCTCAGACCCAAACAAACTGGCGCCTGCACAGCATATAGAGGGTGAGGTCATGTGTCCATGTCTGAGATAAAACCTGTCTCAAGGGCTTTCTAAAATAGACACACAGAACTTTCTTCATGTCCTTTACACATATGCCTCCCGTAAAGGGTCCCAAAACAGTGAAGAAATGGAATATCCTCCTCCAATTCACTTTTCCCACTGTAGAAACCATGGGTCTAGGGAAATTCTGTGTGTGCCACTGAACCAGCTTGGGGAAGGGGTGGTCCAGCCAAAGAAAACTGTTCCACATTTTGTTCAGTCATAGCTTTTCTCAGTTCTGTGGTCAAGTTGATATCTCAAGTTCTGGGATATTCACAATGGTATTCTTGCCTGATGATAGTTGTTAGTTGAATTTCTGGGAGAGGGAGACTAGAGAATGAGGCCAGAGAACTCCTATTCCACCACCTTGCTGATGAGATTTATTTTAGGAAATTGGCTCACATGATGGCGAAGCCTTGGCAAATCCAAAATCTACAGAATAAGCCAGCAGACTGGAGACCCAGGGATAAGCTGCTCTTCAAGTCCAAAGGCCATCTGCTAGTAGGATTTCCTTTTCTTCTAAGGAGATCAGTCTTTTTCTATTAAGGCCCCCAACTGATTGTATGAGACCCACCTACATTATGAAGGATAATCTGCTTTACTAGAAGTCAACTGATTTAAATGTTAATTTCATCTCTAAAAAATAACTGCACAAAAACATCTAGTTTGAACAAAAATCTGGATACCATGGCCTAAGCAAGTTGACACATAAAATTAATCAGCACATTAGTGTGGAGAGATAAAAATGAAATCTGGGGAACACACAATTTGTGTTAGAAGGCAGTAGAGTGACTGACCATCCTGGTTTATACGGGACTGAGGCATTTCTCAGAGCAAGAGGATTTCAATGCTGATGCTGAGAAAGTCCCAAAGAAAACAAAACAAGGTCACTCTAAGGTAAGGCTATTTCATTTGTCCTTGTTCTCGTTTCAATCTCTTCTAGTTTATCTCTGACCCTCTAAGTTACACAGATTCATGGGCACAACAGTCTTTGGACAAGAAACTAGCAAAATAAATGAATAAATGTATTGTAGCTTATACAGAAGTTTCTGGTGAATTTTGATCATGATTATGAGTGTCCATCTCCAAGTGTACTGATAAAGTCTAGCATCCAACTCCACAGGGATAATGTCATCAAAGTTACAAAGTGCCCAAAAAGTCAGACAACTAGCCTTTACCCAGTGAAAACCTATGGTCCTTTTTGCAAATTTTATTAAACAAGATTGCCAGTGAAATGTTGGTATAGCAGAAACAGCATTTCATAAACTTATTTCCATGGTAAGAGTTGGCTCAGGAGAAAAGAAGATGTTTAGAAAATATTGAGATGAACTAAGTTAAATAGCAGAACTTTTCATAGCCTTAAAAATATAATGTGCATCATGCAGCTCCAAAGGAAGGCATAATTTTCAGAACTTTCCAAATTGGGCCACAGAAATCACTTTCACAGTACACACTATCTCCCAGAATAGGGTTCAACAGAGATCCAGTTTGTTAAAAACAGGATTAACAAGACTTACACAGGAAATAATTCAGCTCATCAAAATATTTACAGAAATGTAATTTCTGGCTCAACATTGATTCTCATAAGCTATTTTGCAGACTCCAAATTTGTTTATGTATCTTAGTAAATGATTCAAATGTTGATTCACTAGTAAGTTTTACCTTTAAAGAGAAAATTGATTACTTTTCTTCTTTCACTTTAATACATTTACAAAGCAGCAAACAAGTAGGTAAAGGATGTACAGTGAGACCAAGGATATCATGAGGTGGAGCCACAGCCCCTCACTTCCCTCTTCCTTACAGGGGCTCACCTGAAGCTTTGTGAATAACAGATATCTCTCTGAGTGAGGAATTACATGTCACCTGTAAAATTATTCTAATTGACTTACACTCACTAAATTTTTTAAGTTAATATTGGCACTGAAACCTCAAATAGAAATTCCAGGATGAAAAGTCAAGAAAGCTAAGACAATAAGATTTTAGGAAAATGTGGGTTAGAGGTTAGGGGGAATTTCTAACTCAGACAGTATCTAAATCATGTAAGATCAAACTCACAGAATCCAATTCAAGAGTGCTGGATAACATATCTCCATGACAATTTGCGTCAATGCTACTCTGACCCACTGATAATACTGCTTTAAGGCTCAGATCAATTTGAGAGACAATCTGAGAAACATTTTTTAATATAATAGAAGGCATTCATGCAAACTCGAAAACAGATACTTACTGAAATGAGAAAATGCAAAACTAGTGAAAATATTGAAAATGTCAGTACATCATGTAGCACTTAAACTGAGCATTAGCTAATTTTAATGATTGCTTTCTCCTGTGCTACTGCCAATATTGCCAGCAACAGATGTTGTTACTGAAAATGCTAATTATTATAGGTCATAGACACCCTCTAGCTTGCTCTCTTTCTCACTCTCTCTTTTGGTTTGTATTAGCAATTACATCTGTGCATGGATAAGCTGCATATGATTTGAAGTTGTGTTTTGCGTAGGATGATGTCACCACACCAAAATAACAAAGAGATCAGTTGTTGAATTTCCCAATGTCAAACATTGTTTAAGAAACAGTACTGAATAAAACTAAGTTCATCTCTGATCACCGATCACTGCATACCACATTTCAGGTCAACAAGGTACAATTAGAGTATATTTCCATTTGGTTCTAACAAGCAAATAACTTCAAATTAAAATGTTAAGACATGAAAAAAATCACAAAACATATACCATATTGAATTACATAAATACTACTAAGACAGCTACACAACTTGAAAATTTATTATTTTTAGTAACTCAAATATGCAAACATTTACAAAGAAAGATAAGGAGAATTCAAAATAAGCCTAAAAAGCTGTCATAATATCCTCAAAATAATTTCTTCTGATTAATTTCTAAATATTCTAGATATCAAGAAACTCAGCCTACATTTATACTAAGAAAACCTGAAATGACGATTTCTTACTTTATACTTAAGTTCAGTTGTTAGATATCAAACATGAAATGCCAAAAAAAAAAAATGGCACACACACTGAAGTTAACAAATTCTGAGATTAGCTGCAAGAAACAGGACTGTAGCCTTTTAAAGAAGAGGTGACACAATAAATAGAATATTGATTCACTTCTAAGTAATTTTATACAAATAATTGACAGGTTATCTCTTGCCAAAACTGAATGGTAATGGAAAAGTTATTCAGTCATAATGAAATAAGAGAGAGAGTTGTAGTTTAATAATAAAACGGCAAAGAAAGTTCTATTAAAAATGCCCTGCCTAGCAAACTGGTGGTTATATTCTATCCTAATTCATCTCACCAAGTATTCTTTAATATCTGTTACATGCCAATACTGGATACCAGGGCTGTGACTCTGTGTATAGCAAACCTTTGGCAGATGTGCTATACAATTCTGATGCATGAAAAATTTGATTTTGTTACAAATTCTGTACCATGCCGTTTTAGATATATAACTGTCAGGGAATAAAGGATTAACTGAGAAAGTCCATGAACTGATACGAAGATGATACCATTAGCCTAAGATCCAAGGGGTAATAACCAAGCCCCTCCACAGAGATCTGTGTTCATTAGTATTGGAAGAACATTTTCAAGGCAATAGATTTGTACTCAATAGCAACAGAGAGCTGCGGGGAAGCCAATGATATATTGTGACAAGTGGATCCTTACATAAATATTATACGAGACTAGGCTCAGGTAAAATATTTGCAAACAATAGTGATTTTATTTTTTGTCTTTTATTATTTATTTATTTATTTTGAGATAGAGTTTCATTCATGGCACCCAGGGTGGAGTGCAATGGTGCAATCATGGCTCACTGAAAACTCTGCCTCCTGTGTTCAAGCGATTCTCCTGCCTCAGCCACCCCAGTGGCTGGGATTACAGATGCCAGCCACCATGTCTGGCTAATTTTTGTATTGTAGAGATGGCATTTCACCATGTTGACCAGGCTGGTCTCAAGCTCCTGACCTCAGGTGATCCACCTGCCTTGGCCTCCCAAAGTGCTGGGATTACAGGCATGACTCACTGTGCCCGGCCTTTTTATGCTACCAAACTTTAATATTCAAAATTGAAAAAAAAAATTATAAAATATTCCACATACTATACTAGGGAGATACATGACAGAAAAAGACAACTTCCTCATGATAGAAAGAACACACCATTCATGGAATAATAGTAATTCATTTATAAAAAGCTCCTGAGTACTGGTCCTTAGAGAAATGCAAATCAAAACCACATTGAGGAAAAAAAAAAGCTCCTGAGTTTTAAAAAAATTATATTTCTCTAGAGTTGGTCTCTTATAATCTTGCAGATCAGCCCATGATTTTATGAAGTGTAGTAACAACATGCAATTTTTAATTCTTTAAAGCCTTAAAATCAGCTAATTAATTTCTTCAGGCAAAATCATTCGTAATTGAGTGGAAGTTGCCCCAATTCACGCTCTTCTTTTTCTCTCATAATCCTATATGGCTTTTCTGAAGACCATAGGGAGGTATAACTACAGCATATATGGTGTACCTTACATTTGTGTAGGCAATGTGCTGGGTGAAACCTGCCCATGCATGGTTTTACCTTACGGACAACTCTCAGAGAGATGAATTACTATTTCTACTGCCTAGATGTGAAAAGGTCTCATAGAGCTCGCAAGTAAGATAATCGAATGTAAAACAATATCTCATTTCAAAGACCAATGGCTCTGGAATTATGAGGAAACAGAAAGTGGAGACAGGATGCAGAGGTAGAATTCATACTCTGGAAAGCCTCATATTTCAACCACACTCGTACAATTCAAACATTTGACTTAAATCATATGAGGCTCTGAGTATTGATATGCCATGGCTGTGTCAGCAATTGACTAAACCATTTCCGAGTTAATTAAAATATAAAAGTAAATTCCCTAAAAGATACTGGTTATTTAAATAACACTGGGGCCATTCTTACGGCTTCTGCTTTCTTTTTAGGAACTAATGGATACATTAGTGACTTGGTATTTTTAATAAATCATTGGAATGTCTACTTTTTTCAAGAAATATCAAAAGTTTTTATGATAAAGACTGAAAATTTGTTCTCAAATACTTAGCGAACAATATACCTCACAACCTCGATAACAGAATTGCTTCCTAAGTAATTTGCATTCTTAACATCAAACAGATGTATACCACCTCAAAGGAAATAAACATTTGTCATGAACAAAAGGTCAATAAGGGTAAGAAAAATTTTTTACAAGTAATCAATAATTGATGCATAAAATGCTCAAAGTAACAAAGATTTAAAAATTATAAAATTCAAGGCTAATGAGAGTACGGTGAGACCAGCATTCTCATAAGCTATAGGAGTAGACATTGGGACAGCCTTTTTGGAAAGCCACCTGGTGATATATAACCTTTGATCTAGCAGATCCACTTAGAGAAACCTAACAAAACACAATCATCTGTTACAGTCAAAGATTTATACATAAAGAATTCATTGCAACCTTATAAGATCAAAATCAGAAAGTTATTTGTCCAGAACACAAAATAAAACAGAATGTATACCATAAAGCACTATTAGAGAGAAACAACAACAACAACAAAAACAGTATTCATAAAAACAAAAGGAATTCTAGAAAAGGCAATTCTAAATTTGTACAAAGATGCTTTAAATGCATACAAGTTCACCTTGGAGACATTCCAGGTTTGGTTCCAGATCACCACAATAAAGCAAATATTAAAATAAAGTGAGTCACACAAGCTTTTTGGTGTCCCGGTGCATAAAAAAGTTATTTTACACTGTACTAGTCTACTAAGTGTGCAATAGTATTATGTCTAAGAAAAATAATACACAGCAGGTCCTAGAATAGTGTTGTTTCATTCGATGTCATCTAACTCAACACTGTTTCCTTATAATACTGATGAGAAAAAACAATGCTACCAGTCAAAGCCCCTGTCTGTACAGAGTCTGCACATTCTCCCCATGTCCACATGGGTTTCTCTGGCTACCCCAGTTTCCTCTCACATCCCAAAGATGTGCATGTTAGGTTCACTGTCGTGGCTGCATGGTCCCAGTGTGAGTGAGTATGACTGTGAGTGTGAATGAGCCCTGTGATGGGACAGCACGCAGGCCACAACTGGTTCCCTCCTGGTGCTCCGAGCTGCTGGGACAGGCTCCAGCCACCCACAACTCTGAACCAGAATATGCAAGTTGGAAAATGAAGGAATGAATGAACACAAATTACTGCCAAATAAAATTCATCAGGTCTATGTCAGTCATGCAAAACATATGTCCTAAACCATGTGGTCTGAAAGCGCTCAGAGAGTAGTAGCCCTTGTTTGTGATTGTTTTGGAATTGCATGGTAGGAGGAGGTGATACTGAGAATTTTCACTTTGCAAACATTTGTTCCTTTATTAGTCTACTCCACTATGACAGACGTGACTCACTGTTTCACCTAAAACTGGGTAAATAATTATCTCACTTGTATTTACTAATCTTTCTTAAACGTATGCATAGGTTACAATCAATTCAATGTTTTACAAGTATTTTGGTCTTTATTTAGAAGTTTGGTGATGTTTTGTGATGAGAAATATGCTGTTGGCAGCCGGGCGCAGTGGCTCATGCCTGCTTTGGGAGGCCAAGGAGGGCAGATCACTTGAGGTCAGGAGTTCAAGACCAGCCTAGCCAACAGGGTGAAACTCATCTCTACTAAAAATACAAAAAATCAGCTGGTGTGGTGCTGAATGCCTGCAGTCCCAGCTACTCAGCAGGCTGAGGCAGGAGAATTGCTTGAACCTGGGAGGCAGGGATTGCAGTGAGCCAAGGTCATACCATTGCACTCTAGCCTAGGCGACACAGCAAAGACTCAGTCTCAAAAAAAAAAAAAAATGCTGTAGGAACTTAACTCTTCTTTATAGCAATTTGTTTTGTTATATGACATTTTGCTCAAAGTCCTAGTTTCCAAGAACCTATCGACAACGTTAAGGAAGGACTTACTGTGCATACCTTCATTTTAAAATACCTTATTGCTAAAAAATGCTAACGATCATCTATCTGGGCCTTCAACAAATCGTAACCTTTTTGCTGGTAGTGGGTCTTGCCCTGATTTGATAGCTGCTCAGTTAAGGGTTGACTGATATTTTCTTAAAATAAGACAGCAATGATGTCTGCCCCATTCATTGATTTTTCCTTTCATGAAACATTTCTCTGTAGTATTTTATCCACACTAGAACTTGTTTCACAATTGGAGTTATTCCTCTCAAGCCTCTCAAGGCCACTGGTTCATCTACTAAGTTTGTATACTATTCTAAATCTGTCATTGTCATGTCCTTAATGTTCATAGCATCTTCACCAGGAGTAGATTCCATCTTAAGAAACCACTTTTTTTGCTCATCCATTAGAGGCAACTTCCCATCCATTCAAGTTTTACCATGAGATTGAAGCAATTAATTCCCATCCTCAGGTTCCACTTCTAATTCTACTTCTCTTGCCATTTCCACCACGGCTATAGTTATTTCTTCCACTGAACTCCTGAACCCCTCAAAATGATCCACGAGGGTAGGAATCAACTTCATCCAAACTCCTGTAAATGTCAATACTTTGACATCTTCCCATTAATCAAGAATGCTCTCAAATAGCACCTAGAACAGTGAATCATTTCCAGAAGGTTTTCAACTTACTTTGCTCATATCTATCAAAGGAATTACTATCTATAGCAGCTATAGCTTTATGAAACATATTTCTTAAATAATAAAATTTGAAAATCAAAATATCATCTCTATACATGAACGGAAGAATGGATACTGAGTTAGTAGGCATGAAAATAGCATTAATCTCCATCAGACCTCCTGGGTGACCAGTACATTGTCAATATCAGTAATATTTTTAAAAGAATGTTTTTTTCTGAGCAGTAGGTCTCAACACTGAGCTTAAAATATTCATTAAATCATGCTGCAAACAGATGTGCTGTCATCCAGGCTTTGTTGTTCCATTTATTAAGCATAGATAGAATAGATTTCACATAATTCTTAAGGGCCCTAGGATTTTTGGAATGGTAAGTGAACAATGGTTTCAATTTAAAGTTACCAGCTGCATTAACCCCTAACAAGAGAGTTAGTATGTCATTTAAAGCTTTGAAGTCAGGCACTGACTTCTCCTCTCTAGCTACGAAAGTTCTAGATGACATCTTATAAGAAAGCTGCTGTTACATTGAAAATCTGTTGCTTAGTGTAGCCACCTTCATCAATTATCTCAGCTTGATCTTCTGGGTAACTTGCTGCAGCTTCAACACAAGCATTTGCTGCTTATTATTTGTACTTTTGTGTTATTGGGATTGCTTCTGTTCTTAAACTCCCATGAACCAACCTCTTCCAGATTCAAACTTTTCTTCCACAGCTTCCTTACCTCTCTCAGCCTTCACAGAACTGAAGAGAGTTAGGGCATTGCTCTGGATTGGGCTTTGGCTTAAGGAAATGTTGTGACTGGTTTGATCTTCTATTCAGACCACTAAAACATTCTCAGTATCAGCAATAAGGCTATTTTGCTTTCTTATTATTTTTGCTTTCACCGAAATAGCTTTAAATGTAGTTTTAAATGTCCTTCAAAAACTTTTCCTTTGCATTCACAACTTGGCCAATTGTTTGATACAAGAGGCTTGGCTTTTGACATTTCCTGGCTTTGGACAGGCCTTCTTTGCTAAGTTTAATCATTTCTAGCTTTTTATTTAAAGTGAGCAACGTGCAACTCTTCCTTTCCTTTAAATACTTTGAGGCCAGGGTAAGGGTATTAACTGGTCTAATTTCAATATTGTTAGTCTCAGGGAATAAGGAGGCCCAAGGAATGAGTGAGATGGGAATGGCATGTCGATGGAGCAGTTGGACCACACACAACATTTATCCATTAAGATCAGCATCTCATATGAGTGTGGTTTGTGATGCCCAAAACAATTGAAATAGTAACATCAAAGATCACTGATCACTGGGTAAAATAACATAAAATAATATTTTAAAACTTTGAAATATTGCAAGAATTACTGGCAGGGCACGGTGGCTGACACCTGTAATCCTAGCACTTTGGGAGGCCAAGGCGGGTAGATCACCTGAAATCGGAAGTTCAAGACCAGCCTGGCCAACATGGCAAAACACCGACTCTACTAAAAATACAAAAATTAGCCGGGGGTGGTGGTGCATGCCTGTAATCCCAGCTACTTAGGAGGCTGAGGCAGGAGAATCACTTGAACCTTGGGGGGGCAGGGGTTGCAGTGAGCCAAGATCGCACCACTGCACTCCAGCCTGGGCAAAAGAACAAGACTCCATCTTAGAAAAAAAAAAAAAGAATTACCAAACTGTGACACAAAGACACAAAGTACATGTTCTTGGGAAAATAACACCAATAGACTTGTTTCACAGAGGTTGCCACAAACTTTCAATTTGTAAAAATGGTATATCTGGAAAGCTCAGTAAAGCAATGTGCAATAAGATGGGGGTACACCTGTGCACACACAGAAGAGTGAAAAATGCAAGTAAGACATTAGTAACACTTCCTTCTGAGTAGTATGGTTAAATGAAAGTTTTATTTTCTTCTTCCTTCCTTTCTACTACATTTTACAAAATGTGCACATTCTTTTTTAATATTTCCAAGAGTAAAGATATAAATGCTATTTTTAAAACTAGTGAAATCTATTTTCATTTGCCAAACAAAATTATAAGTGATTTGCTGTGTATGCATATGCAAGCTGTCATTATACTTCTTTGACATTCAGAGGTTTTTCTAAAACACATTTTTTTATACCTTACAAAACCAGATGAGAGATTTAAAAAACCAAGTTTCAGCACAGTTAGTTGACATGTCCATTTCACTCCACACAGGTTAAAGGTATGTCCAGAATGATAATCTCCCACCCCCAACCCAGTGTGCCCCTCACTGCTTTGTTAAGGTGCCTCAATTCTTTGTTTAACCTCTCAAAAGATGTTTTCAATATAAAATAATATCATGAAGAACTATTTAACTGAGTACTCTTCCTCACTTCCAGCCCTAACCAACCACCCCATTTCCCCAAATATACTTGTACTAATCAGGTATAGATCAGGAAATACATGGGGTGGTTACTTCCTGGTCTTCAATTATTAGTAAAGAAGACATTCTGCTTTATACAGTGCTTTATGACTTAAATGAGGTTTCTCCTAGACTGTAATAAATATTTGCTAATTTTGATTTAATTTAAAGACCAGGGAGGTTAATCAAGAGCAATTAATCAAGAGCACAAACTAGATGTTACAAATAAATAAATACATTTTAAAATTCTCCAACAACCTTTGAGTTATTTCTAGTCTAGCAATATTCATTCCCATTTGTAAACCAAAAATAAAATTCTAAGGCTCCCAACTGACTGGATCCCTTCTCTGGGCCAAGGGGATTCTAAAGTAAACCTGAAACACTAGTTCAGGCCATAATGGGAATGGGTGGTTGGACATGCCTCAGTGTACCTTCCTCCCCCTTTGGAATTCAGGTACAGCTGACCAGCATTAACATTAATACAGAGATCTTATGATTTACAAAGCAGACTCTCTGTGGTATCAAGATACCAACATGACAGACAGCAGGTCCTGAAAGAAATGTAAGTATTTTACCCCAAAATATATTTCTTTGACATATTCCAAAATGGTTCTGCAAAGCTGTCTCTCATGGAGAAAATCTACATTCCATAGAGAATCCCCTTCCCTTTCCGGGCCTTTTTCCCCATCCAAGAGAGAATTAATTAAGAGTCTGGTACATTTTTATGTCTGATAAGAAACATTTA